>JAOBYE010719579.1:0-10626 GCA_025403585.1 Parazoanthus swiftii
GAATTTTTTTTTTCAGGCCTTATTCTCAACTGCTTAAGTTGAGTACTTTACTGCGAAGATCTTTCATTTGCTTAAAAAGGTATAGTACTGTATAAATGGTATACAAAAGTATAGAATAGTCAGTCTATTGTAGTATAGTAACAACTTAGTACAGTCATTAATATTATTATTATTACTTCTATTATTAATATTATCATTGTTATCATTATTTTAAGTGTAAAAGGAAGGTCTATCCGCGATGACGACACGAAAACTTTCCGGTAAAAGTTTGGTTCCTTGAACAATTTTGATTTTGGGGAAGCTACATTCGAATTTAGGGCTTTCATCGTCCTTTGAAGTTGGTGTTGGGCGGCCGTCAAAAAGAATCTTTTACAGAGTTTTAGTAAAGAAAGCTATCAGGCTAGCTAGCCTTCGGGAGTTGTCTAAATAGTTGCAAGCTGAAAACGTATTATTTCAAAGGAGTTAAACTGAACCGAAATCGGGTGTCGGGTTTCTTCTGCGTTTTATCAATTGAAAAAATACAATAGTACACTACAATACAATACAATACAATACAATACAATACAATACAGTACAGTACAATGCACTAGAAAAAGATATAATACAGTACAGTACAATGCACTAGAAAAAGATATAATACAGTACAGTACAATGCAATACATTACTTTATAATATAACATAAGTTAATAAACAACAATACAAAACTGTAACAGTATAGTACAACAAAATATAACTCAAGGATAATTCAATTCAATACAACACGGACAAAACAACGCAACACAATACATCGCAACATAACACACACAATACTTTTATTTAACCTGGTATTGTTAAAAAGTTTATAGTTTGTGGGGTCGTGTGACATCTTAGTTATGGGTAAAGCTAACTAAGAATCTAAGTTAAAAATAAATGATATTTATTGAATATTGTATAAAAAGTCCGTTTGCCTTAGTTTTGTTGTCAACAAAAAAATTGTGTTGCGTGTAAAACTGAGAAATTCGTCCGATAGCTTATTTATTTATTATCTTTTTGTTTATTTATTCATTTATTTTATTGTTTATTTATTTGCTATTTAATTAAACAAAATAATTGACGCCTACAAATAAATTTTGAACAAACTGGCTCGTTTAAACGCCCATACGCATAAAATTTAAAACTATCATCTGTCATGTTATCGAGTCTGAGAACTGAAAGACACGCCTTGTTGGTTATCAAAGTATTTTCATGACAAATCATAGCACAGCACGTTGTACTATAGGGAAATTACCCAGAAGGTTATGGCTTCCGAACCATAATAGGGTATTGACGTCGAGGGCGTTCACTGAGTGATGCTGCCTTGTGATATTTAACGAACTGACGTCGAGGGCGTTCACTGAATGACTCCATTTTAAAGGAACGACCGACTGCACCAAGCGATTTTTAAGGGGTTGACGGAATGAAAGGTGATGCCATGTACCGCGGGCATTAGCAAACAGAACAAGACACAGCAGAAATCCAAACTGAACTCCTGGTTTAAACACCATTTTCTGTCGAGACAAAGAAACAAATGTTTTAAGTTGCTAGAAGAGGATTTCAGTTACATAAATCCGTCTTTGAGCACAACTGAAGAAACACTCACTGGGCCGGTTGCTCTAACCCACGTTCGCCAAACAACAAGGCCGGCGCCCTGCATGCTTTCGTCAAAAAAACCAATTTAAGCAAGTCACAACATTGAAGTCGTCATCCGGCAAACTAAATGACTTATGTGGAAAAAGTTTATCACTTGCTTCCGATGCAGCTAACTCTCCTAATTCCAGACACAACAGCAATTTCAAAACTGAATTTTTTTGCATTGAATTTATGGAATCACCAGCGATCAAGGACGACTTTTTTTAAAAGTTACTATGAACTTGCTTTGAGTTCTTCATTTTATGCACTCATTCCCGTTAAGCCGTCAAAGTGACTCCCTGTGCTAGGTCTTATTGCGATTCATACGTAATTTTGAACTGATAACTTTCAACTACAAATAGTATATATTTGCTCAAAAAGTAAATGATATACCCTTTGAACTTTCAGCTTCTCAGTTTGCAACAGAACTCAGAAACGAGAAAATGCGAAGTAAGCTAAGATCGGTGGCACTGCAGATTACTCTATGAACAAGCAACAAATACAAATTTTAAAGTTCTCCTGAACGATACTTACCTCTGTACCACAGTAATCTTTGGAGAGCGAGTTGATCTTTGCGCAGACAAAGCAAACTGATAACTGGTGTTTCGCCCGATATATTTTAAAACCAATCAATCAATAACGTTTTATCACATGAAGGAAACAATTGACAAGTCACAGAGATAAACTAATAGCAATGCTAAGTATGCTGTGTATATCAGTTCCCTTCTAAGAAAACATTTTGCACAAAACACTATTTCAAAAAGATTTTGTACGAGTTGTAATCTGGTCAATACATCAGCATATGTCTCGGTTAAAGATACTATGGCGTTAGACATCGACCATTTCTTTGTGGTCTAACCACGTGATCACCTCATTATCGTCCACAACCGTCACATCAAACCGCTGTATTTAATTTCGAGAAGAGTACACCGGAAACCGCTGTACATCGACAAACAAAATCCTAATTTTATTTAACGTTCGAGAAGCCATTACCCAAACAATACAAACTGCTAACTGGTGTTTCGCCCAAAAATTACAACTCGTATCGTGCGAGCTCAACATTTCAACAGTTATCAAGCGTAATTAACGTTGTTTGTACGAAGGACGTCCAAAGTTCCGGACAACTGATAAGCTGTTGAGATAAACTAATACACGGATCATAAACTTCCGGTCCAAATTCAAAAGAAAAGTGAGCACTTCTTAAGTCAGGCTATTGTGTTTGACGATGTTTAACATTGGTCTGACTTAATAATGAGTACTCACGTTTCCTTTGAATTCTGAAATTCGTAACCCGTGTATAGTAATGCTAAGGGAGCGTCGACAAGTCAAAAAATTTTTAAAAAATAACGTCCAACGGACGTTGAGGGGGAGGGGGTTTAGCCGTGGAAGTTATGGCAATTTTTTTTAGCATTAAACAAACTTACAGTAGCTTGACAAAGTATGGAATGGACGTTATCGGGGGAGGGGGTTTCAGGATAACGTCCTGGACGTTATTTAAATTTGTTGATCTGTTGACGCCCCCTAAGTATGCTGTATATATCAGAAAAGGTTCTTGCACAAACCCTATTTTAAAAACATTTTTGTGCGAGTTGTAATTTGTGCAAAATACAGCAACATGTCTCATTCAAACATAGAATATTATATCAGCTATCGACCATTCCTTGATGGTTCATCATGTCTGTCTGTTAACGTGACGTGTCATTCTCGATCTTGTCCGTAACCGACACCGGAAACCGCTGCTGTATATCGTTAAACAAAATTTAGTGTACCAAAACATTACAAACTGATAACTGGTGTTTTGTACAAGGCAATACAAACTGAAAACTGGTGTTTCGCACAATGCAAATAATTAATATCGTGCGTGCTCGATACATTATAAATACATGTAAACAATGGAATAGCGTCATTACTGTTGTTCGAACAAAAGTCCAAGTTTGAGACAAATGATAAATCATAGAGATAAACTAAAAGCAATGCTAGTATGCTGTGTATATCAGTTTCCTTTTACGACAGAAACATTCATGCACAAATGCTATTTTAAAAACATTTTGTACAAGTTATAATCCATGCGAATACAGCAACATATCTCAGAACTCTATATAAAAGATAATATAGCAATACATTAGCTACAGTGTATTTATGTCTGTTTAACCATGTGACCGTGTCATTCTCGTCCGCAACAGATACTTCAAAATCCTAAATTTATTTAACGTTCAAGAAGTCAATACCCAAACAACACAAACTGATTACTGATATTTCGCACAAAGCAAAAAAAAAATCATATCGTGCGTGCTCGATGCATTTTAAAAACAATTAAACAATTGACATACAGTCTGTTTTCGTTGACGGCCGCCACGCCCAACACAAACAGGAGAACCTTCATGAGGTCACGCACCAGCGGAACTCTGGTAAATTTATATTCTTGTTTGAGAAATAGCTCGTCGGTACTCCGCCGGGAAAAATCTCCCGCGAAATTGCAGTACCCTGTAAGATGTATACCACTACACCAAACACGCACATACATGTCAATTTTCGATAAAGAAAATAATTTTGCACGACTCGTTTTTATATTTTGTACGAGTTATAATCTCGGCGAGTATAAACAAACGTTTCCGACGGTTAGTCATCGACCATTCGTCAGTCTAAGAAAAGAAACAAGCTATTTTTCATGTTTTTGCAGGCTTACCAGACATCCAGTATCGCTGTTTTAACATGTTAACTAAAGATAATAATAGCGAGTAAATTGTTTTGGAAGATAAGCTTGCGGCATGTTAAAAAGTTAGTCTTAATTTTTCAACCATCATCATGCTTTACCCATTATTCTAAACAAACTTGTAATTGATTTAAGATAAAATGTAAAAGTTTTATAGGCAGTGCGTTAAAGTGTGTCAGCAAAAAAATCTTTTTCATGTGTTTCTTTGCTTCTTCAACTTTCAACTTTAAAGTCAAAAACGTTTGCCGGTTTTACCGGGAAGCATTTGAACTCAAAGCCGATCAAAGCGATTTATATTTTACCATTTACGTCAAACGGCAGGAATGATCCTACAACGAAATTTTTCAATGGACTAGACTGCATTAAGGCCCTGTTACACTGCGCACTTTTCTCAGCAACTTGTCTCGCAGTACTTGAAAATGTAGCGTTGCAAGTTGCCGAGGTTGGGTGTTACACTACAAATCGATCTCAGCAACTTGCAATGTTTTTTGGCCGGGTTAGGTAGGTTTGCTCTTGCAGCAAGCTCCTGGGAACGAAAAACGATGGCATGCGCCCTTGTTAAAACTGCCGTAAAATTGCGAGAAGCGTTGCTAGAGGGGCGTACATTGTGCAATGGTGCTGCCAATTGCTGCAATCCGTTGCGAAAAGTAGAGCTGAGTTATCCTTCGCGCAACAAAAAAAATTGCGAGACAACCAATGTTTAGTTAACCTGTGTGCAACTCAACATTCTAACATATATCATACAAAACCGCATTATGCAACGCTCGCTCGTTTGAGTTTGAGCACTCTGGTATTAAGAAATGATATGTGTCACTGCTTGTCAGTGTGAGATGTGTTAACTGTTCGTTCAGCAATTGACATGTCCCAGTTTTCAAACCACTCTAAACTGCACTGACGAGTCCTCAAAGGACGAAACAGTTCTGTCTGCAGATTGAGTTTATTTCGCTGAATTTCAGACTGATACTCTGGTAACTATTGTGTTACGTTGAGCGCTCTTTGATTTGAAAACGCCCATATTATTTCTGTTGTCTTTTTGACTTAATACTGCTCTGTATTAAGCATCGCTCGCTCGTTTGAGTTTGAGCACTCTGGTATTCAGAAGTGTCTGTTATGTTGAGTACTCTTTGATTTGAAAACGCCCATATTATTTCTGTTGTCTTTTTGACTTAATACCGCTCTGTATTAAGCATCGCTCGCTCGTTTGAGTTTGAGCTCTCTGGTATTCAGAAGTGTCACTGCTTGTCAGTGTGAGATGTATTAATTGTTCGTTGAGCAATTGTCATGTCCCAGTTTTCAAACCACTCTGAGCTGCACTGACGAGTCCTCAACGGACGAAACAGTTCTGTCTGCAGAGTTTATTTCGCTGAATTTCAGACTGATACTCTGGTAACTATTGTGTTACGTTGAGCGCTCTTTGATTTGAAAATGCCCATATTATTTCTGTTGTCTTTTTAACTTAATAACGCTCTGCATTATGCATCACTCGCTCGTTTGAGTTTGAGCACTCTGGTATGCGCCCCTGCTTGTCAGTATGAGATGTGTTAATTGCTTGTTGAGCAATTGACATGTCCTGGTTTTCAAACCACTCTGAGCTGCACTGACGAATCCTCAAAGGACGAAACAGTTCTGGCTGCAGATTGAGTATATATTTAAATAAATAAATGGACAGTACCTGGTGAAGACTGAAACAAAAGTCCGTTTAAACGTCCGTTTGTTTGTCGTCGCAGGCGGTAAAAGCTAGTGCTCGATGCACGTTGGTGCAGAGCGTTATATGGTAAAGATTTGACTCACGATGGTAAAATTAATAAAAACGTATAGAAGGGTGTAAGACCATAGTTTAATAGTTTTTAGGAGGCTATAAGATACTGCCCCCCCCCATCCTGGACATTAGTGGAAGCTAACATCAGGATAAATTGTTTAAGAGTTTAAGAATTTAAAACTCTAAAATTGTAACTGCAGTTTCACGCTCTGCGGCGATCTTCAGACTGAATAATTTAACTAGAGGTGCTTCTTTAAGCTGGCATAAAATTAACTCTTGTGTCGGCATTTAGCCAATGACTCTGATCTGTTGTTCATGAGGAGGGAGTCCTTAGGGGCGTTCAGGATTTCCATTTTCTCAGCTGAACAGAATTTCGAGCCTCTTTGCGCCTGATCACATTCCATTCTTTTGGGGTCTTCGTTTTGGTTTGTTAAAACAGTAGCTTTGTAGACAACGGTTGGTGTAAGGCATTGGTCGGCTAGCGGGCAGGCTTCCTTTTTGCGGCAGTTCTGACAACCATAATCGGTGTTTGGTGCGCACGGTTCTTGTAAGATTTTCGCATTGTGCCTCTTTATGATTGTTGACATGTTGTCCATGCAACTGTAGCTTACTTTTACCGAGTTTCTTTTGAAGATTTTGCGTAGCACGTGGTTCTTGTGAAAATGCTTGTCGATGAGCCATAGGAATTGCTTGCCGATGTTTGAATGACGTTTCGGCTGTAAGATGGAATACATGTAAGCCACACGATGTTTCTCGGTCTGTTTTTTTTCTTTTGGTTTATTCCCGGCTTGCTGAAGGTGATTTGTTCTGGGAAACCGCTTGCCCGCAGTGCGCTGTTGTACATTGGTGCAGCTTTGCCAAATTCGGTTTGATCGCATGACAGTGAGGCGATTCTTCAAAGTTGTCTGAGAACCGTTTTCTCGCTTTTTCGGTAGCTCTAGATTTTCTTTAGCGCTGCGAGACCCTTCGTCTCGATATACGCCGATGTTTGCGGGGCGGTACTTATTGGAGAGTTTGCTCAATATATAAAGTCCTACCAGCTTACTCGGCACCGTCGTAGCTCCCCATAGTAACGTTGAAGAGGGTGGAATTGCTGCGCTTTGTCCAGGGCCTTTCTTTATCGAAAAGCGGGAATTTCCTGACATGCATGATGATATCTTCGTCCTGCTCAGTTATTGTGGTGAAGTTGTTTGGATATTCCAACGCGCTTGTTAGTATTTCAAAATATCTGTATATATATATTGAGATGGTCATAACTCTGAACCTAACCAAAGACTTCGGCAAACATTCCTTATTCGTGCATTTGAAGTGCTTTTGCAGTCGATATGTAATTGATAAGTTGATATATTGTGCTCTTCAAATCAATCGAGATGAATTAACACCACACACACACCCAAAAATATGAACAATTAATGCATTAGTGCGATTTAAACAACAGATTGGCTACGTCTGAATTATGCTCAGATATGCCTAAACAACAACTGCTAGACGAAATACAGCGAACGTGTGAAATCTTGGTATGTAACCTCGAGCAGAACATTACGAAAAAGTTCATTGGAATAAATCTGATCACGCTTAAGTTTTTCACTAGAATAAAGCGAACGAGAAACACACTGATATGTTTTACATCGAGACTACTCACTAGCCCGTGTAGCTCGGCGAGCTAGCCAACTGGGGCGGAGGGCGAGGCTAATGGTGAGAGGAGAAAGGAATTCTCCATTCCATTCCCTTTGCGGCTTGCGCCGGCCCCCTTATCGATTGATTGGGACGCCGAGCTACGCAGGCTAGTGATTCACTAGTTGCTCCTTTTCATCATCCGATCCTGCTGGTGTGTCTTCTTGTAATCTGAAAACACAGAAATGTGTTTAATTGTTAAATTGTGTAGGAACGATATTTACGAGATATTTTTGGCCAGTGTAAACGGTATGTACAGAGACGAAATTTGTCATTTCATCTCATACATTTAGCCTCAGCTGACGTTAAGACTATACTTCATAAAATATAATACAAATGGTTAGAACTTTGAGTTGTCGCTGATTAAAATGTTGTACTTTAGAACGTTTCGACCGCTACTCCCTCCATTTTAAACATACCTGATTACATCCCAAATATGTTTAAATAAAGCTCACATTTATCAGAACAATTTTCAAGAAATAACACCTTCAAAGACAAGAAATGAAAGAAAGGATTTGAAATCAGTGATTTATAACACCACAATCCTTTCCGAGAAGCCAAACCCTTCCCAGCACACGGTAAGCATAAAATCTAAGCCCGAGGAAAAGCATTTTGGACAAATGGAGCATATTGTAATTTCGTGCATGCAATTTGTTTCCTGAAAGAGACATTTTCTAACACTCGTCAAAAATATTGTTGCCACTTGTTCTTCCGACATCGCCCTTCTTTCGCTAAACCACAGATAACTTTTGACTTATTTCGACTTACTGTTCAAAGTTCAAGTAAACACCCTCGTTCGCCATGGAGCAGAACCCGATCAACGATGCGGCGAGGCTGCAACCAAAATAGAATATAACCGTTAGAATATAAGGGACCTTACGCAACTTGGACGGGAACGTCAACGAAGACGGTTGCTGGACTGAGCTTCCCGTTTTCCTATTTTGTTTGTACAATTCATCTGTAACGTTTTAATTTTGCGTAAAGGTTTGTGAAGATGAAAATCAGAAACTTCAATTTTGAAGCCACACGAAGACTGAAATGATTCATAACTTTGTTGTTCACGTTCTCTAGAAAACCACAAAACTGAGCTTTTGACGTGCTGTTTTTCTAAAGAATACAGTGATAAAAAGTGGCCAACTGGTTGCATTCCTACGTAAAGTCATTAATTAAGTCCTTTGTTTTGCAACGTTCTCGTTGACGTTCCCGTCCTAGTTGCGTAAGGTAATAGGATTGTCAACATTAATCAGTGAAGATCTCATGCCTATTCTGAACTCGGATAAGTCTCGCTAATGTCTAGATAAGCTACATAGGCGTGCCGCCAGTACTATGGAAGGGCACAAAGTGTCACAAACACATTTGTCTCGTATTTCAGTTGGCTTTTGCTGTGCACAGTCAGTCCCGCCGGACTACCTTAAATGCATGCTAGTCTTCAAGTGTTGTGGAGTCCACAACCCCTGGTAACATTATTCTTTTACATCTATCATTTATCTTCTTTCAGATATTATCGATCTTTTTACCTTTTTAACCCATCCTGCCATGTTCTTGAACCTTGTTCTGCGCAAGATTCCGAGAGTGGCTTTTTGTCTGGCTGTCTGCTTGCAATTACATATCTTTCCTTCCCCCAACCGATAATAAACAGCAGTTTGTCAGCAACTTACTTATCTATATATTTGGAATTTTCCTTTGCGGTGCGAGTAGAATCCTTAGTAACACGAGACAATGCTGTTATCCTGCAAAAGAAAAGGAATAAAAATTAGTTTATAAGAAGATGGTCTTAAGTACACATAACAGATTTCTTTAATTGTTTGGGTTCTGTTTGGCAACCAAGTATTTATACTCAAAAAGAAGAAGAAAAAAAAGAAGAAGAAGAAGAAGGAGAAGACGAAGAAGAAGAGAAAGAAGAAGACGAAGAAGAAGAAGACGAAGAAGAAGAAGACGAAGAAGAAGAAGAAGACGAAGAAGAAGAAGACGAAGAAGAAGAAGACGAAGAAGATGCATTTTCCGCAAAGCACTGAATTGCAAAGTACCTAAATTAAGATTTACAATGCTCACGTTCAAAGCTAAATAATAATTACAAAGTACTAAAATAGAGTTTAAAAAACTATAAAATTAGTTTCAAACTTAAAAATCTAGCGATTTACAAAAAATAATATTAAAAGCGAGTCAAAAAAGAACGTTTTCATTGTAATTGTTACACAGAAACAAAATAAAGAAATGGACACTACAGCATTGTGATTACGCAGGGCGATTGGCACAATATTTCTGTATTTGCATTCGTCCGGATGTTGCTTCCCTTTTTTCAGAAAATAAATGAGTTTGGAATTATTGACGATTGTGTTAAAAATCTTCCCACAGTGTTCTTACTTGCTGTCGTTTAGACAGGGGCAGGTTGTTAGGGTAAGAGCGTCTTGATACCTAAATCAATGAGGGATCAAGTCTTAATTGTTTCTGAAAATTCGTAAAGTGAAGACTTTCTGCAAGTTCGAGACCCCTTTCCTCACATTGAAACAACCCGGTAACAAAACACACATACTCATTCTCCAGCCTCTTTAGAAACCTTGCGGAATGGTTACTGTTGGCAGGGAGACCATTAACCGTTGCTAAGGAAAGAGAGTCTGTAGCAACAGAGCTGGAAACAGGGTGTGGAGGGGAAAACTGGATGACCTGTAGGATCTTTTCCATGCCGGCACTACATCGCTGCTGACACTGCACTTGTAACTAAACATCGAAAAGGAGTGAGATCTCAAATACAAATACAATAGACCGTATGCATAATACGCCCCACTGGCCATAAACAATAACTTCAAGTCGAGGTCGGTTTCCAAATTTTCAT
>JAOBYE010719590.1:0-10625 GCA_025403585.1 Parazoanthus swiftii
TGTACACGATCCTCCATTCTGGCAAGGATTCGGAGTACATTCGTTGACATCTGAAAGAAGCATTTAGCAAAAACAACACAGATGTGATAATACGATCGCAATGAGAGAGGACAAATCTGGTGTGTATGGACGCAAGGAAACTAAAAAACTGACCTTTACGTATTACTGCCGTAGGAGGAACTCATTTAAGAATGGATTAAATGCAAAAGCAGAAACTAAAAGTTTCATGTTATTTTACACAAATGTAGAGTCTCAGTGTGTTTGACTGCGGGTGGAAGCGCTACTCCAGCAAGTTATTATTTAAACACCACCTTAAGAGAAACCTATCGACAATCCACGGAGAGAAAGCTTAAAAATCAAGTTAAACTAGAGCACAGCTGGAAGGGTTGCAGTCCACCAGGAGAACTAGAGGAACTTTGTGGAAACCCCATTTGTCATTGGACTCGTAGTGAGTGAGTGAGTGAGTGAGCGGGCGAGCGAGTGAGTGAGTGAGTGAGTAAGTGAGTGAGTGAGTGAGTGAGTGAGTGAGTAAGTGAGTGAGTGAGTGAGTGAGTGAGTGAGTGAGTGAGCGAGTGAGCATTACTTGTTCTTGACTGGCAAGCTTTCGCCTACAACTGCATCTGACATTTTTTTACAATTCAAATGAGAATTTTATAGAGTCCATATAAAACATATATACAAACATATCATTTATATATTTTAGGCGTATAATAAATTCACTAAGAATGAGTAATCCCCCCTGAAATGGAAACAGCAGAAGACAGAGAATCTCTTGTTTTAGAAAAAAACGGATTGAATCTTACATACTTATCTCGCAGTTTTTTCCAGTAAATCCTGCCGGACATTTGCAGCTGTGATCATCTACAAGGTCTGTGCATACTCCGCCGTTTTGACAAGGGTTTGGAGAACAGTCGTCGGTATCTGAAAATTAGAATAGCTTGCATGATTCAACCAGTGTTCGACTGTTCAACTCAAGGCACAAAAATCACTTTCTCTCTCATTTTTTTAAACTTATTGTTATTGTTATTGTTATTGTTATTGTTATTATTATTACTATTATCATTATTTTTTATTATTAATAATACTAATGGTAGTATAAACAACAATAAAAACAGTAATAATAATAATAATAACAATAATAATAATAAGCTTAAGAAACTCCTAAGTTTTTCATTTTCAGTAACTCGGGCTTTTTTGGAAACACAGAGCCCGTAACTTTCTAGCAATTCCAAATCGAATGAATTAATTAATTAAGGCGTAAGAAATCTAAATCTGATTATTACTTGTGGCTATGACATCACATGACGTCACAAGACGGCCATCTTAGGCTATTGTTTTGAACATCGTCGGAGACGATGGACCACTGACTCAGTCTCGGACGTCGAGCGGAGTAAGGCCAAGAGCCAAGAACCTTTCTTCACTTTTCTTTCGTCCCAGACTTTTTGCTCGCCCTGAAGGAGGATTGTTTTTGGGCGGCATCTTGCATATTTTTCTGACACCCAAAATAACATTCAAAAGTTTCGAGTAACATCTATTTGAAGGCTTTTCTTTGAACGCAAAAGCGTCAAGACTTTCCTTACTTTACAAAAATTTATTATTTTTCCAACTTGAACTATCAACCATGAAAAATGAAGCACACAGGAAGAACTGTACAGTAGCTACACATCAGTGTACAGAGCACTGTAGCTGTGAAAAAGAGCACATCGAATGAGCACAATGCTGTGACAACGATAATGGTGACAGTAACAGTGATGCAGGTGGCAGCACTGTTACAGTAAGGACAACGCTGTAACAGCGATGTGAGCTGACATCACTGTAATTAGTGAAACAGTGATGTAAAATGATAGCACTGTAACAGTGACGCAAGCTGACAGCGCAGTTACGGCACTGTAAGTTCAAATCACTGCTGTCAGTTCACATCGCTGTTACAGCGCTGCCAGCTTGTGTCGCTGTTACAGGGATTTCCCAAATGGTTCGGCACTAATATTTTTTTGGGAAAAGTCAGAGAGTCAGCGTTTCACAGCTTTTAATGACAATACCGTTGGCCGGGGCCTAATCCCTCCCCTCAAGGGTAAGGACAGGTAGGATAACACAATCCACAAACAATCTTACAACCTCTAACCACGCGGGAACAGCTTGGTTAGAGTTGGTTAGAGCTGTAAAGTTGGTTAGAGCTGTAAAGTTTTCTTTTTCCAAACATGATTTTACTGAGGAAACTATGGGGAACCGTCAACTTACTTATATCGCAGTTTTTGCCAGCAAACCCTACTGGACATTTGCAGCTGTAACCATTCACCAGATCTGTGCAAAGCCCTCCATTTTGACAAGGGTTCGGATCACATTCATTGATGTCTACAAGCAATTCAAAAATTATTACCACGGCTGATATGGACAGGAACCGCTGACTAGAATTTAATAGGAAATGTGTATCAAGGAACGTAAGAGAAATGTGTGGAATGACTGTGGAAACTAAAGTTCGATTCGTACATTTTGCAAAAAAACATGTTACAATGTTTTATGCATTCTTTCTTGGGTCTAGGAGGTTCAGTCACCACGAAAACCAAGCAAGCTTGATGGAAACAAAAGTGGACGAAAGGAGAGAAACTTTCCGCCCTTTTGTCTCTGTTTCTGTCGAGCTTCCCTTTGTGCTCCACATAAGAAGAGAGCGCTCCTTGTGCTTCAGATTACGCCTCCACTTCTATCTAGGAACTGAGAAAAAGGAAAAGTCTACTCAAACTCAACTTACTTGTTTGGCATTTCTTGCCGGAGAATCCAGGCGGACACTTGCAGGAGAAATCGTTGACTAGATCCGTGCATAAGCCACTATTCAGACAAGGATTGGTTGGGGCACAGTCGTCGATATCTGGGAAGGGAAATAGGAGTTTAATTTTCTTGCTCCAAAAGTCCACGTTAGTACTCGGCCTGCGGCAGAAAGGAACAGTTCTTAGAGTAGACTTAAAAATCTCAGCGTTAAAAGGCCGACGAGTTCTGCTTTTCACACGCAAATACTGATCATAGCTCATCATAGCCAAACTATCAACATATAACTTTACCGCGAATTTGTTTGTATTTCTAGAACGAACTGGATATTGATACAAATAATTGTTGTACAGAAGAGTGTGCATTTGTTTGCTATTAATCTTCACTACCACTTACAACTGAAATTTGCGATTAAAAATAAGTACCTTTTTAATATCACTTACTTGTTTCACAGTTTTTGCCGGTGAATCCTGGCACGCATGCGCACTCATGATCATTTATTTTATCAGAACAAGTACCACCATTTTGACAAGGATTCGGGGAGCATTCATCGATGTCTAGAAAAGCAACAAGTACATCCGGTTACTGGCAGTCACGTGGCAAATTCGTAGCTGGTATCATTTTACTTATCATGCCCACAACACAATGCTAACAAGTGTCGATGGTTTGACAACGAATGCAAACCAAAATCTTTACACAGCTTAGTTAAAAGATATCTTTCATGGATCGCACATGTCAAAAAGTTTATAAACAAGAAAACTTTGTTCAGCTAAAGTATCCTTTTTTTCAAGGCTCCCCTCAAAGTCACTTTCTTCTTGCCTATGAAACTCCAAACCCCACGTCCTTGTTGACGTTCGGGTCGTGTTTGTAAAAACTTCCCACTATAAGCCAAGCGTGTTTAACCGCTGTACAAGAGCTATTCACTTTAGAGAAGTGTTACCAAGGAGTTTATTCAACTAGCACAACAACATCGAAGAGAGCGGCTCCTGACACAACAGTTCATTACAGAGAGCAGGAAGTGAGTGTCACAATGTCTCCAGGGCAACAATAGGGAATTTAGCAGCTGGGACGGTAAACGGCTGGACGACGAATGCATTTCTATTTTGTGTCATTTTTATTGTTGTCTTTAAGATGGCGTTTAAATGTAACGAACCGCAAAGGCAACTTGTGAATCCAAACCTTACAATTAACGGGGCAGTTTGTGCTCTGTTTGAAACCAAAAATTTGTGCGTTCCCCATTGTATTTCTGTTGCCAGTTAGCCGGGTTTTTGCGACTGCGAAACACTGAATGTAATCAACATACTGCAGGTTTGATGTTCATTGCGCAAAGATATTTACGTCAACAGAACAAAAGAATAATCTTCATGGACGAGCTGCATGCGCTTGCGCAGTGCATCATTGGAGTGAAAGGTCCAAATGCTAACGCCTTCTAATCTTATAGATGGGCTGCAAACATGAGAAACCTTGGCAAATCAAATATAACCACCTGGGTGTAGCAGGGGAAAGGTAAAAATACAAAATATAACCTACTTATTTCACAGCTCTTTCCAGTAAACCCGACGGCACATTTACAGCTGTAGCCATTCACCCAGTCTGTGCAAGAACCTCCATTTTTACAAGGGATCGAACCGCACTCATTGATGTCTGAAAGGGAATATTGACAAATTGATACAACATGTCGAATACGGCAGAAGTTGCCACCCGTTACGCCAAAAAAGTCACAATTAACACAGGTGTAACATTAGCCTGAAATGTAACAACTGAACAACTAACACGAGATGTAACAGTTTCCTAACCGCTAAATGTTACAACACAAAATGTAACAACTTGTAGTTTGCTTCATCCACGAAGGTATTACATCCCCAGGGGTTGGGACATCGGCAGGTGTAAAATACAGGTTGCAAGTTGGAGAAAATGCTATTGTAAAATACTTGGTGTTCGGAGCTGCCTGGACATGTCAGGATATGTTTGGGACAATTATAGACACTTCGGAACACCTCCAGACATCTTTGGACACCTTTGGACACGTCAAGAAAGCTCTGGACACCCGCATGGTCTAGACTCCTCTTGGTATCACTGAACACTTTTGAACACAACTAGACATGTCTGGACACTTCCAGACACATCTTAACACCACACGTATAGACACCCCACCGGTTCTTCAACCCCGGGGATGTAAAAACTTCATGGATAACACCAGATTACCAAATGTGACATTCTGCATGCGCTGTTACATTTCGGGTAAAGCAGTTGTTACATTTTGCGTCAAAAGTTGTTAGATTCTTGGTTAATGTTAGACTTGCGTCAGTTATTACATTTTGCGACGCGGCAGCAGCTAGCCATAGGAATCTCTGACGTTTCAGAAGTCTTATAACACGCATTTCTCCCCAAACATTTAAGACATCATGATTAAACTTTCAGAGAGTAACAATTCTGCTATCCTCTATCAAATTTCAAAGACTCAAATGACTCATTTTGTTTGAAGCTTGAAATCGGATTTATACTAACAAGTCAACTGCGCAGAATCACATTAGTGTATTTGCAGCCCCAAACAGAAAAATAATGATGAACAAAATAAAAAAGAAAAGATTAGAACTAGTTTTGTAAAAAAAAAATACCATTTTCCGATCCGAAGTTTTTGCATAAACTATAAATAATGACGTCACCCCCTTAACGTGAATAGGTACTGCAAGTTTCATTGTTTTGAAGTTTCTCATTTTAGGTCGGACAAAACCTTAGGAGGGAGATCATTTTGACCTCACCCCCTGGTCGTTTAAGGGTTAGAAATCATCCTACATCTCACCAACATGCATGACCTAATTTGGTCCTAACTTCCTAACGTTTTTTCACACTATGAAAAAACCATGTATTTGAGCAGTTTGTGAACAAGTTGGAAAAATAGAAGGTGAATTCCAAGCAAAACTTACCCGTCTCACAATTTTTTCCAGTGAATCCTGCAGGACATACACAAGAGTGATCGTTTACCATGTCAACACATGATCCACCGTTTTGGCAAGGATTACTCGGAGCACAGTCGTCGACATCTGAAAAGAGGCGGAAACACAGTTTCAGAAACCAGTCCGACACTTTTAGGTTGTTTGTGCTTCTTTCAGAAACTTGGGACGATATAAACTACCTAGATTGGAATGAAGAAACTGGGAATCTAGAAAATCTAAGAATCTAAGAGTCTCGAATGAAGAATCTAAGAACCTGGAATGAAGAATCTAACAGTTTTGAATGAGAATCTAGGTGTCTCGAATGAAGAATCTAGGTGTCACGACTGAAGAATTTAGGAGTCTCGAATGAATAAAATAAGAGCCTCGAATGATTAATCTGAAGAAACTAAGAGTACGTCTCGAATGAGGACTATAGTCTCGAGTTGAGAATCTAGGTGTCTCGAATAACGAATCTAAACATCTAAAGAAACCCAATGTGAAGTCCTTACAGTCTCGAAGGGAGAATCTAAGATTCTCGATAAAAGAATTGAATAATCTAGAAGCCTAGAATGAGAAATCTGGTTAAAAAGAATGGAAAGAATATTAAACTAGTCTGGAGCGGTAAATCCAAAGTAGAAGTCTTGAATGAATACTACAGCAATCTTTATCTTGTTTAACTTGTGATTTAGTTCGGGAATTCCCCCACAAAACATGTCTATTTAACGTAAACCAGATACGAAACAAAAACGTCAAAGGTAAAAACCCATAAATAAACATAAACAGACAATAACATACTTATCTCGCATCTTTTTCCAATAAATCCTGCTACACATGTGCAAATGAAGTCCATTACAAGGTCGGCACAGGCTCCGCTATTTTTGCACGGATTAGGATAGCAATCGTCTACAATTTGAGAAACAAAGTTAAAACAACAATAACAACATTAACAACAACAAAAATTTATATATATATATATATATATATATATATATTAATAAGTTTTACTCCAAAGCGCTTTTTAACAATTACTAGACAACTTAAGTAAAGTTCACCTTTGCACATTTGATCATTGATTCCCTTCACAATACCCTGCAGTGCTCCAAAATCTCCTGATTGGAGGACATATTCTGGACCAGATGCTAATAATTCCAGCTCCGCGGTGTCCACTGCCTTACCGATGCCAATTCCGTACACTATCACACCTGCGTCTTTGAGTCCTTGGGAGGCGACGTCAAGAGGCAAGAAAAGTCCTCGGTTCTTTGTTTGTTTTCCATCCGTAATAACGAATGCAATCTGAAACGAAAAATTGTTTTTTAATCAACGTGCAGTTACAGGCATTTGATAAGCGCTATACTAATTCCGTTGATTATGATGAAAACATCTTCTTGTTATATTTTGATCTTTACAGTTAGTGAAATGGCAGCATTTCCATTAGCATTGCTAACTTCTAGTTTATAATATATCAAGTTCGAAACAAAGTATGCCGCAAATTCGTTAGATGCGTTATACTAAAAGCATTCAAAATGGCCGCTTCTCATTTTGACCATAAACTCGGTCTTTTTGACCAAAATTATTTGTGGAAGTTACTTTTATAATCCTTGTTGTGTTGGTTATTTACAAAACAGTCACTTCGATTTGACGGCTTCTCAGACCGCTTGGCATTCAGCTCACAGAAACTCCGCCTATATTTAACGTAAAAAAAACTGCTAACTAACCCAGGCTGGAGCGAAAAAGATTTCGTCACCTAGGACTTTTATTTCGTTGACTGCATAATAACACTTATAATTTCTTATTATCTTATTATCACCTACGGTGATCGATCCTTCGCATGCGTCTGCTCAAAACTGTGGAACCAACTGTCCCAGCACATAAAACTTTCGAAAACCTTGGAGTCATTTAAAAGTAGACTTAAAACACATCTTTTTAAATTTGCTTTTAACGTTTGAAATATGATCCATTCTTAATTATTTTTCATCTGTTTATTGCATAGTTTTGAACTTAATAAAAAGCATTGAGACAGCAGTATAATGCGATTTTTAAGAACAGTATATTGTTGTTATTATTATTATTATTATATTTCCAAACAGTGGATTAGTTTCCCAGAACAATAGAAGGCGCTAAGAAATACGTTCTGTTATTGTTTCATCCAGCAGTATGCGAAAAACCTTGAAACTGTCCGTACAGCATCCGCGAACGTCACGAACGTGCTTATCACTCTTACAGCGCCCGAGTAACCAGCTAATTGTAACAACTACACAAGTCTTTGTACAGAACTTTGTATACATGTACATTTCAATCTGTGTACAAGGATTAAATATATTTCCTTAATTTTTCTGATCAAAACCTCAGCCTAGTGATTGTTCTTAGCTTTTTCTTAATTTTGGGAAAAATCTGAGTCCAAGAACAACAACAACATTCTTTATTAAGGTAAATCAAAAAGTTACAAAAATCACACCACCTGCAAATAGCAGAGCTAGTCGAGGCAGGCGGCATGTTGGGACGGCTTAGTACGAAAAATATAAAATAAAACGTAAAAAAGAATGGAAAACATCATCATAAGTATTCTGACTCTTAAGAACTTCAAATAGAAATGCGTGAACTTTTCTCTCGAAAATATGATTTGGCAGGTTCTTATCAGTTTGTTCGTACAAAAAAAGCATGTATGTTGTCCGGGTTCAACACGTGCTGGTACTTTCAAGGTAGAAAATGATGATATCATTAACAACACCAGTTCTTATCTTTTGTAGAAAGATATGGGTCCTAGCACTGAGATACAGTGTATAACAGGACTTCATTCATCTTTAGCAACCAGTCGTTTGTTCTACTTAAGGGTCGCTTTAATTGCATTGAACAACGAAGCAACGTTGATAAAAAAAATTGGCTGCGGCTGATCAATATCTTTGTCCTGTGATATGCTTATTGGATTAAAAGAGCAATTGAGACGGTTGCGGTACCTTAGGTTTGTCTTTTCGCATTCCATTCGCAAGTGTGAAGACTTTTTTCGCAGCAAGGATAAGCGCTTTATCGATGAAAGTCATTCCTCTCATGTGCGGCATTCCATCAATCTTCTTTTTCACCGCAGCGGGAGTAAGTTCTGTTCCTTGAAGTCCGTTGAATGCAAGAGTCACTTTCGCTCTTGTACTGTAAGTGACAATTGCCACGTGGCTTCCATCGTGACCGACGTCGAATGAACTGACGACGGTTTTCAGAAAGGACTTCATCTTGACCATGTTTCTGCGGCTAATACTTCCAGAGGAATCGACCAGGAGGCCCAAATCAACATGAGCCTTACAGTCCTTTACTGCGAGAGAAAAAATGGAAGGACAGGATTACATCTTGAATCAGCTAAATAAACAGTTACCCAGCAACCAGTCAGTATAAACTTCGCAACTCTTTTAAGTAATACTAATACAAAACAATAAGATGCTAAGTAAAGTAATGGAACGGTCAAATCATTTCCAAGTCAACATGAACCCTGCAGGAGCTAAAGGATGGACGCGGTAAAGGTGTTGGTACCGTAAATGATCGATTGAGCGCCGCGGCGTATATTTACATTTTTCCAGTTAAAGGTCTGGCGTTAACTTGATAGCGGTGCTTATTTCAAACCGACAGGTAAATCACTAAGAGGAATACATATAAAGAGTTAAGTGAGGTTTGTACTGTAAATATGTACAGTTATTGATACAGAATTATGTAATACAAGAACTGTAGAACTCTGGATTGGTCATAGGCTCCGTTCTCAAACAATTCTCTTTTTTATCAAGTACCGTAACAAAGTTCTGTCGTTTATTTATAAACCCTCAAACTGGCGCCGCGGCGCTTACTCGAGAGCCTAGCTTGTTAAATTATTTTTTGGTAAAAATGCGGCGCTTATTCGAGAGCGGCGCTTGTTCGGTTAGCGGTGTTCATATCGATAATTTATGGTATGTGTGTGTAAGCGTTTGTGTATTTGTGAGGGGTTAGGAGGTAAGAAGCTGATGCAGCTTCTGTGCCCGCAATGATGATAGTTCTGCCAGTCTATTGTCTAAATTCAGCCATGTTGTCCTGTAACACATGTGGAGTTAATCATAGCTGTTTATGGCTATCTATAGTTAAAGAGGGTTAAGGTTGGTGTCGGGGTTACTTCTGTTTCGTAGAAAAGGGATTTTTTTATTGTTTGCAGCGAAACGAGCGGTTGGTGTAGTGACAGTCGTGGTGACTCCGGTGTGTTCGAGACTCGTCATGCTCGCTTTCTTTGTTTGTTTTCTTAAAACTTCTATTTTTTAAAAAATTTCATTTATTGGCTGTCCGCCCTCTTGAACTTAAAGTCGTGTGAATTTAAAAAATCTCAACACCCACTACGTTCGCACTTTAGATGGATTTGGTCGATTCAATTTAGACGATAGACTGGCGGAAGGTGGAGCCGGAGAAGATCTTCTGCCATGGGTCTAACCCATGGGTGTAAACTTAGGTGGGTGTATGACCTTGGGTGATAGTATAGTATACCATAGAACTAAACCACATATTTTAGGTCATCCTCGGAAACCCAGGGCGTCCAGGAGAGCAAAATCGAGGACACGAGGTCTCCACTCTTCGCCCTACCCTTACACTGTTCTTCTCTGTTCGACGCCCTGGGTTTCCGAGGATGATTTTAGGTGGGTCATGCTTACTTTAACAAAGAAAGCAATTTACTTCCGTTTTAGAGAATCGATAAATTTCCAATACAGTCTCTTATTAACTAATTTCCCCATACGATTTACTAATACCACGTATGCCAGGTTGGCCGTACAAAGAACTCTAGAAGCAGTCGTAAAACGGTCATTGAAAATACGCCGCATTAAGCTTGGGCAGCCTGTGGTTCTCTTGGGTCTTGTAAGGGCCTGTTTACATGGAGGTGGGGGACCACGGGTGGATGGGGTAACCCGGCAAGGTGGGGTAACCCGCCTGTTC
>JAOBYE010719612.1:0-10624 GCA_025403585.1 Parazoanthus swiftii
ATCTGCTTAACTTTCGACGTTCGATTTACGCACGATCAAAAGTTTTTACACCGATAATTTTAATTTTCTGTGTTTACTATATCTATAAATTGTTTGATAAAACCAAAAAAAATTTGGAAAAAATACCCGGGACTTGCCCTTTAATGATTGATTATGTGTGTGAGAGAGGAAATTCACTGTTGTCTATTGTTGAGCCCTTTTGCATTCCAGACATTCCAAAACAAGGTTTGAAATACCTGATGACAGTTTGTACACATTTGTATTGACATTATGGCATGGTTAGATTTTTAATCACTTTAATCTTTGGTCTTTCCGACTTTTGAGAACCTTAATAGAGTTTTAGATGATATATGTCTTCTTTTGTTCACGAAAATTAATAAAAATAGACAATTTTCACAATTCTCTAGAAATAAAGCACTTATTTCAGAGTTCACAGGAATTGTTTTCCTCCATTCATGAATCACGGCAATTAAAAATCATTTTTCATGAGTCATGGGAAAACCCCTTTCCGACCCTCTAAATAAACCCTTTGGGTTGTGACATATAAACATCACAGTCAAGTGAACCATTAAGGAAAGCAGTTTTCACATCCATCTGGTGAGTTTCAAGGTCATGGGCATTTGCTAAAGCTAGCAGAGTTCTGCTGGATGTGTTGCATGCGGCAGGAGAAAGATATAGTCAACCCCTTTCGTTGGGAATAGTCTTGCCTTGCATCTATCAACAGAGCCATCTTCATCTCGCTTCACTTTCAGGACCTCGCGAGATCCAACAACGTTAGTTCCTTCTGGTAGAGAAACTAGTTCCCATGTATCACTCTCTAATAAAGATGTATATTCCGAATTCATGGCTTCTCTCCACTGGACAGAACATTCAACATTCAAAGCTTTTTCAGCTGACTTTGGCTCGTCAATATCTGAAGTCAGTGAATCAACCAGTAAACAGTCTTCATCTGCATGTCTGTTGGGAGCTCTGTGCTGTCTCACTGGCCCTACATTTCTGACTTGTTCCATTAAATAATGCATCTTCATAATCACTCTTCTGATCGAATCTTCAGCATTTGCGTGGTCTTGTACTTCCACTCGTTCCACACTGTCTGGTTCAATGAGGATTTCTGATAGGAGGTTTTCAGGAAAAACTTGGCTTCTTCGTCATTTTCTGGGAAAAAATTGCTTGGTAAGATTTGATCTGCATTAGGTTCAGTCTTGTTGTCAAAATGATCAAATCTCAAAGAATTTGACATTTTGACTGATTACAAGAGTTTCTTTCTCCAAATCATACAACTTGTACCCCTTAATACTGGGGGGAGTAACCAACAAAAATTGCTTTGTGTGCTTTGGCATCTAGCTTTTTTTGTTGAATGTCTGGCACATGCACATAATCCCCCAATATGGCATGGTCGTATGTCATGTGTTTGGTCACTGCTGAACTGATGAAGGATTTTTGGCATTTGTTTGTTTGGCACACTGCATTTGAAACCAACACTATGTCTGACCATCAGTTTTGGCCATGTTGGATTTTTTATTCGCACAGTTTCTTACGACATGGCCGAATTGAACACAACCATATCATTTCATTCCTTTCAGTCTACCAGAGCTGTTGTTGTTCTGAGCAGCTTTCCGATCTGTGAAGTTGGGAGTCTGACTTTGAGGGCCTGAAGTCCAACCTCCGCATGCACCACATTACTGGCTGCATGAGTGCAAATTTCTTTCACTGGATCTTCAGAGTTCAGTGACACGTGTGACAAGGTGCAGGAATATTCCAAAATCGTATGTATTTCTTCGATCTGCAAAGACAAATTTACATTAAATGAAGTTGTAATGAAAAATAAACAGAATTTTAATGGTGTCAGCTTTTACAACGAGTACCAACTTTTGAAAGTGGAAACAAGAAAATTAATAGCTCATAGTTACTGTATTAACTACACAAATACTGTACAAGTGATTTCAACAATAGATGTCAAGATTCCGACAAAGCATGCTGTTCATAAAATCTACGACGCAAAAATAAGAAGTTTGTTTGGCCATTAACAGATGAACCAAGTTTTTAGAGCGTAAAATCTGCCAAACTCTTCATCATCTGATTTCCCGAAAAGTGTTTCCCATTCTTTGGTGGTCACCATGTCATCATATGGGTTTTCAAGTTCAGTTTCATCTCCATCTTGGTTTACAGCTTCTCTGGTCACTACATCTTTGTCATCTTCCTACCAAAGCAAATCATCCTCTGTGCCATCCATTGCACTGCTGATGCTGCATTTCTTGAATGATTTTGCAATGTATTCTGTCTTCAGTTCTGCCCACGATTTCACCACCCACTCACAAATTGTAGCCAGAGATGCCGCTCTCATATTTCCAGCTGTGGTGAATGAGTGATCACCAAATATCATCCATTCGTTCCACTGTCAGCACATGGATTCTTTAAATGGCTTTTTCAGACTCATATCTAGTGGTTGGAGTACAAGTGTCAAACCACTGGGAATGACGGAAATGCTGGATTGTACCTGGATTGGACAAAATAGTCAGCCTATTTGTTTTGCAGTGGGAGTTTTTTTTTTTTGCTTGAATCAAGTAAAATTATTTTTTTCATATTTGAAAATAGATTGATGACATTTAATGTGTGTAAAGTAATTGGTAATATATATATACAAAAGACTGAGGTAGAACGAAGTCCTCTTGTACGTATAAATTTGTATATTCTGTTTTCATAAGTTGGGCAGTACAGTATATTGGTGTGACAGTCATGTGGCACAATATCAAGTTGCTACAGTGAAATAATACAATTAACCTGTTAAACACGAGCTAATAGTTACTATGTACAACTGAGCAGTAATTTAATAGTACTGACAGTTTTTGAATGTCAGTCTAATTGAAATCTTGTTGTCTGTGTAAACTTTAATTATACCAACTATTCATGGGGTTACATGTAAACGTATCAGCTGTAGTGAAATAATTAACTTTAGTGTTGAGCCATTCTGACCTAAGTTCGTTTTATATTCATGCATCCAGTGATAAGGAGACTCAGTAATCTAAGAAATTCTGCTGTTTTCTCAAATCACATAATAATATTTTTTATCCATCACGTGTTACTTCCCGGCTACACTTGATACATGTATATATTATAATGATAATACAACTGCAAACTGAAACAATTTTATTAACATGTTTTGTAACAGTACAAATGCCACAGGTAAATTACACTATCTTAAAGAAGAGAGTAATCTATCTCTTTGATTTATGTAACACACTGACCCTCGACATTCTCATCCCACACAAATTCATTGTCTGCTTTGATGAGCTCTTCAAGATGTGCAGTGGCATTAGCGAGGTCGCACACAAATTTCTGGAGGTACAGTGTAGTTGATGGTGCCCAGGATCTGTCTGGCACCCTGTTTGTCAGTTGGGGGAGGAATGTGTTGGATTGCATTGACCTTGGCTGGGTCAGGTTTAACTCCCTTAGCAGAAACAATGTGGCCATTAATGCCACTTCACTGCATCTGACTTTCACTTTGTGCTTGATTCCCTTGGACACAGAGTTAACTGTTACAGTCTCTGTTCTCATTCTGTTCTCACTTTTACTGTCAGCATTTTGGTCATTGACAGCGTGCACATTGGGTCTGGGTGTGGGGGAGATGGAGAAGGCTGCAAAATGATTGGCTAACCCACAGCGTGCACATTTCTTACCCCATGCATTACATTTGTCTGAGTAAATATTGTTGATGTTGGTTATCACAGGAGACATACATGTATTTGTTGAGTTGCAGTTGATGAGCTTTGAGTTTCTGTTTTATACAACAAAAACTCAAAGTTTTCAGGATCTCATAAAATTCATTTCACACTTTTGTACCAAAAAATCTTTTATTAAAATTTTTTTCTATAATTGGTTCTAATTTCTGTGAAAACAAATTCGGATTTAAAGGCTAGTCGGGTATCAACTATTTTGTAGTGTGAACATATGGAAAGTTAATAATGTTTTATAGTTAGATACAACCAAAAAGAATTTGAGTTCAGGAACAGACATTCATAAAACCTAAACTGTATTCCAAATTAATTTTTGAACAAAGTGGAATTCGAACAGTTGTGTAACTAATAAAATTATAATATCAACACGTAAGATGTTACAGTTACAGGTGTGTACAGGTGTTATGAGATTCAACAACAACATAGTAAAACTGTTTTTATATTAAACTTAACAGTTACACAGTTTAATGAAGTTGTTGAACTTGATAATAGAATGTTATACATTGGACCATTGTAGTTCATCTAAGAGGGACCAAGTTCGTAACTGTTACTACAGCAGCTAGTGTACAGACTGGTTCATTGCTCAACTTGGTAACCTAACAGTAACATAGCTACTTGCTGTAGTGGAGTAGTAGGGCTAAGCACATGTATCATAACTGGTTATCAGTTCATTTCAACTTCTTTTACTTGTTAAAAAATGTTGTAGATGACTTTGGTTGTTTTCTGAGCTTCCAATAATATTATGGATATGATTGTGAGGATTCTCGATGGATGATAACAAGTGATGGTTCAGATTAGCAAACGATTTAATACATAGTTTAAAACCTCATGTACATGGATGCCATGATGTTTGAAAGATATCTTTTCTCATAATACTCAGCAAGCGATGAACCTACTAGTTTCCGGTTCTAATGGACTTCCAGTTAGATTAGAACATTACAATGATCAGGTCTTCTTCTGTTGCTTTTGTTAAGTTGAAAAATGGATGTCGGTTTTTGCCATTAGGTCTTGAATGTGTAATGTTGTTTGGGAAGTTTGGGGGAAATCTTTTTGTTTGTGTCATAGTTTTGGAGGAGCATATGGAGAGAACATCGTTTGTTGCAATTCCTCGTGGTTTGTGTTAGGTTGCGTAATGGGTTCTGACATGTTGTCAAAAGACTTTTTGGTTTCAATGAGACTATTTGACACAATGCAAATGCTTTCTGGATTCGAGTGTTTGCATTTAATGTCGATGAGGTTGCTTCATCTTAGTTTGAACCACAATCCTCTTCGTCAGAATTTGTAGAGTTATCTGCTTCCTTCCTAGTCTGTTGGAGCCTGTTTTACAGGTTGTGGTAATGTTACATCTTTGAATTTGTTTTGCCCCTCCAGTTCATCAGCTTTCTCCACCATGTAGGGGGCACCATCTGTCATGGGAACCCAGACCAGTTTGTATACTGTTGGGGCCTAGAAATCTTGAATGTTATTCCTGCCCTGCTCTCGGTTTCTCAGAAGGACTTGTTGACCAATCACGAGTGATCAGTTAGACTTTCCATCTGCTACTCTCTTCCTTTCATTTGCATGGAGTTCAATTTTATGTACATTTAGGCATCATTTAGTCACTTCTGGTGAACTTCAAATGAATTTGATAGTTGATACATTGTTATCATCTGTGGCATCTTCAAGACTTTGAAGGAGATCAACAGTCAATTTTGGTTCCCATCCAAAAAGAAGGTACTGTTGTAAGGTGAATAACTTGTCAATGTGTGTGGAGTGGAATTATATGCATACAGCACCTCTGGAAGACACTCTGGCCTTTTTTTCTTCTTCTCCAGGGGAAGCGTACATGTAGATCATGCAGGGTCCTGTTAAATCATTCGCACTGGCCATTCCCTTGTAGGTAGTATGGGCTCGTCCGTGACTTTCTTGATGCAATATAAATTGCACAATGCCTGAATGACTTCACTTTCAAAATTATGGCCTTGATCAGAATGTAATGGTTGTGGGACACCATACTTTAGGAATGGTCCTTACCACTGACATATAATTTGGCTGTCTGGTGGGAGTGTAGTTTGCTTTGGGTGTGTTGGCCAATGTCCTTCATAGAGACAGGTAATTCATTGGGACCTGGGAAGAATAAAATTTCTTCCTCCTTCATCAGTTGGTCACTTCCTGGTAGGCGAGAATGCGCATCTGTGTTGCCACGCTCTGTAGATGGTAGAACTGTAGAACTTCACCTTATATTTCGACCCATCGCTGCATTGAGGCTGTTGCTAAGGTAGGCACTGCTGTCTTTGGGCTGAAAATGCTTTTGGGATGAAAAGGCTTTTGATCGATCAAAAAGATGAATTTTTGGCCATACAAATGCCTGTGGAAAAAACAGTCCCAAGCACCTCATTATCTACATGTATTTGTGAATAGTTCCTTTCACTCTGTGTAAGTGTCATGAGGCATATGCAATTGAACATTCTTCTCCATTCTCCATTTCATGCAAAATCACTAACCCCACACCATATGGAGATGCATCTTATGCTAGAGTCAGCTTTCGCTCTCATCATATGGAACCCATACCTTGCTAGCCAAAAGCTCTGACTTACTCAACTTGAAAGCATTTTAGCAAACCTCGGACCAGACCCATTTCACTCCTTTTTGAAGCAGTCCGTGAAATGGTTGAAGTACAGTATGGTTAAAAGAATGGCTATGTAGTTCCCATGATAGGAGTTCAGATGTCCCAAGTATTCGAGCATGATTCAGCCACATTTGTAGGGCTCGGTGCTTCCACAATGGCCCAAATCGTCTCATCTAAAGGATGACCACCCTCCATCCACACGGTAGCCCACGAATTCAACACTTGGTACCATGAACTGACATGAAGTTTCTTCACCAGTATGCCATGCTTCTCCAGCCTGACTAACACTTCATATAACACTTGCTTATGTTCCTCGGGTTCGGTTCTTATCAAAATGTCATCAATGTCACACCACATGTGATCCATGCCTTTTTTTAATAATAAAAACACTTTATTACCATAGTCTCAGATAAACTGTGAATTGTTATGGTTTACATAGGATAAAAATATGAAATATGTTAAAAAGGTATAAACAAATTACTCATTGCTAAAATACTAGTATATAAGATAATATAAAACACTAAAATTGTTATGAATTGTTATGGTTTACATAAGATACGAATAGTTACAGAATTCATTTTCTGTAATCCAGTGTCATTTGAACCATCAGTACCAAGACTGTAGGGATGGCCTTGACAGTGATCCATTAAATAGCTGTGGCAGTGAGGAGCCATGGAGAGGTTTAACATTGCAGTAGTTTTTGTGCCACCTGACGCATAAGATTCTGCGATCTTTCTGTCTGTAAAAATTTCTTTAAAAAGGGGACCAAGCAGAACTGCAGTTGCAATGGGCAGGTTATGATGAACAAGAAAATTTGTCACGATATAAATTGTCTGCTTTTCAACAAACACAACACTCACTGACTGTTGCCATACATCTTACAGAATAGTCTTTCAGAATAACGTTTGGCCAAGATGGCCACATTCCATTCCCCACATGTGTTCACTCGTGTGATTGCGTGAGGACAAATCCTTTGTGGGGGTAACAGTCGGGAACCACACACAGCCTCTGCATGAACCAGTTCCTGTTAAGCTGAAGACTTTGCCCAGACCTTGATAATCTAGCAAATTTATTATCATATCCACCTTCACATCAAAGGGTGCTTTCCTATAAGCATCATAGGCCTTGCTGTTGGAGAGAAACAGTATTTCATCCACTGAGACTTCGATGAAAGGGTCAAGATGTTTCAGTTCCTTTCCTTGTGGTTGACTTGGAATAATTTTCGTCAGTTTCCTCCTCTATGTGTAAGCCTGAACCTTGATTCTGTTCGAGGGTGACAGTACTTTGATCTTCATTTTCCAACTCACTTGTACTGGTGGATGAGTCGCTTTCGTATACTTTCGACTTTTTTGGTTTCGAATTCCCTCCTTCTGACTTGGACTTTGAGCTCCACGAACCTTAGATATTAAGATGCTGTTTTATCATTCTTGAATTTCACTGAAGCACTTCGTCCTTGCAGAAACTGCAAAAACATATCAACTACGCCGACTAGTCTCGAGCGGTACCGGAACAACCCCGGCAAACAACAACTCTAGAGTACAGCCTTGGACCTTACGCACACCACCAATCCAAACAGCTCCAGTTCAGACCTGGACACAGCGTTGGATTCTCTTGCAGTAGATGTAAGAATTAGCTTTCTAAAAATGATTTGTATTCTTTGGTTTTCTCACCTTAAAGTTTATATAACACAATGAAAATCCTGTGAAAAATCCATGAAAACTTTCCTGGCATTTTCATGGCTCTTTAGATCCATAGTGGGAACAACTGCATCTGCTCGAAGGGAATGCTTCCTGTTGTTGATGACTTGAATAACCCCCGATCAATTGATTTGCCAAAGCAAGACGGAAATCACAGAGTGTGAGTCATCCCTGCCACCAAATGTTTTCTTTATCGAGGATAAAAGAATTGCTCAGAAGAACCGCGAACACGAACCAGAACAAATCGTTGTACCACTTGTGGGAACTGCTACGAATGCCATAGTATAAGCTGATCAGCATGGTCCACACCTCCCATGTGGTTGTTGTACTCGACAACAACTTTGGTTTTTCCTTTTGTGTAATTTTTCCATTCCATTTTCTCCTTTCTTTCTTAACTAGCTGTTCGGTTGGGTCAGTGTTCGTTGAAAGTAGATTGACATCGTGTTTGTTGTGCCACTTGGTAAAAACTAGGTTGTTTTTTGTGCACAAACAATCTCCCCACTTTTCTTCAACTTCTGATTGGAACATAGTGGCAGTCTTGCGGTTTGGCTGGACAGTCAAGGTCTTGAGAGCCAACAAATCTTGGAGCAACTTTGGCGAAGAAAAGAAGCTGTTGAAATATACAGTATGTGGTGATTTTTTGTCATAGAATGGACTGATTAAGTTCGTCACCACACCGTAACCGAGGCCATTCTCACAAGTTTTTCTTTCTTCCTTTCCCAGATACATTTTGTGATTCAGCACGAATCCATTTTTTGCATCTGCTGCGAGTCAAACTTTTATCTCGGCCAGTTGAATACCTTTACACCAGTTGAATGAACAAACTTGAATTGTAAGTGATCACTACTGTCAGGGCAATCCAACACCCTACCAGTGTAGAAGCACTTCTCATACTCCACAGCATAATACTCTCCTTTGCTAAACTCCGGACCATAAGGTTGGCCAAGACTACCTTGATGCAGCTCAAGCAACATGTACTTTCTGAACTTGGAAATGGTGGTAGCAGTAGCTATTTTCGGTGACGCTTCAATCAGAGATCTTGCTTAGAGACAAACGTAAACGCCACAATCGAACGAATTTTGCTGTTGAGGAATTTCCTGAAGCCTGTTTGAGCAAAAGTCCGATTCTGTCGCGTTAATCTCGGATATAGGCTCTAGGCTCTTATTATAGCTTTAGATTTGACTGAAAGAGAAGGTGCAACATGTTTTTTTCCTTTTCGGGTCCTGTTCTGCTTCCGCGTCTAACTTTTATTTCAAACACAATTTTCCAAGGTTTTGTTTCTGTTTTAAACTATATTTATTGTTTTGTTTTGACGAAAAGGGGTCAGCCATCACAACAACGCCGTCCTTGACATGAACGCACATGTTCGATGACGAGAAAGTCGAAATCACCACAGATGCGAATACTTCCATCCTTCTTTGGCATACAGATGATGGGCGAGGGCCAGTCACATCACTCAACTTTCTTGATTACTCTTGAGAAAATGATAAAAGGCTGTAGGTCTCTGAGGGTCATTAGGAACATTTATAGATTCGTATATAATTTTATCCCATTTTCTATTTTTGTCACATCGTGGACACTCAACCTAAAAAGAAAAAATGCGGCTAAATGTAATGGTACATTTATATTTACACTTGCAGATAAAATTAATATTAAATTTAGGAGGTATTTCATCGGGTAATGCTTGATTAATTTTTTCTAAATTAACAACTTGTGACCAAGAGTAATAATAAGCGAAGCCCTGTTTACACGGCACAAACTAACCCGGGTTTGACCCGACTTTGTTTACACTGACAAATACCAAACACGTGTGTAAACACAAACCTGGGGCGAGTCGGGGTTAGTTTTACACACGCATGCGCAATTTCTCCAATCACAATCGTGACAATATGGCGGACGACGGTGCTTTGTGTATGGTGGAGATATGGAGACAGATTTTTATCCTGAAAGCAATAGCGATGGGATGGTTCTTTTTTATGCAAAAGAAGAGTTAAGCGAGAAAAAGGCGGCTGGAGAGGAATCGAGTATCTGAGGTGGAGATCTGTACTAGCACGAGGTACACTGGAACACATGCTTTTTCAAATGTCTCTACCACGTCCAAACAATTTTACCAGATCAACTTGGTGTAAGGCAAGAAGCAGCTGTTGGTGGGACGAGATTGTGGAAAAAACCTTTAATAATGATGACTATGTCAAAAACTTCAGAATGGGCAAGCAAACTTTTGATTTTCTCTGCCAGGAGCTGCAACCCTATTTGCACAGGCAAGACACGAACATGAGGAAGGCAATTAGCGTTAGAAGGCGTGTTGGAATTGCAATTTGGCGACTTGCGACAAATGCTGACTACAGAACAATTGCCCATCTGTTTGGTGTATCGTCGGCAAGTGTTTGTCATGCAGTGGATGAATTTTGCACAGTGGTGTCTGATATCATGCAACCAAGATTTGTCAAGATGCCAAAAGGACAAGACCTCGACAAAAACGTACTGTTATTCAAAGATAAATGGGGATTTCCACAGTGTGTAGGTGCAATTGATGGATCTCACATCCCAATAAAAGCCCCAGTAGAATTCCACGCTGACTATTA
>JAOBYE010719623.1:0-10624 GCA_025403585.1 Parazoanthus swiftii
GAGCATCCATACTAATTGAATTATCAAGAATAGTTCCCAAGTTCCTGACTTTAACAGAAGGATCAATCGTGTCATCACCAACATGAAGTACTGACGGATTTAATTTATTTAGTTGTTGACGAGTTCCAATTAATAGAAATTCAGTTTTATCATCATTTAGTAACAGTCATTTCATATCAAACTTTACTACAGGTAGACATTAGAATTAAAGTTTGAGACTCAATAGGATAATTTTGTACAGATACTGTAAGATACGTTTTGGCATTACATGTACAGTAACTTCAGATGGAAGTGGTGTTTTTTCCTCACTTATCTGAGTTCCCGAATAAGGATGGACTAGTTTGCTGTTGACGCTGCATGCATAGAAATTTTCAGACATTGAACACTTAATCAGCCGTATACTTGCATTTAAATAAATACCATTCAATTACCAGTAAGACACGAATTGATATCAAATGATTGTAACAAATTATTAACAAATTCTTTCCAGCCTTAACATAGAATATGCATGAGTTTTATAGTTTGAGTTTACTCTGTTTTACTGTATTAATAAATGATAATTTTCTTACATATGGTTAAGTATTAAGTTTAATAGAATGATGAATTATGAACGTCATTTCATGTAAAATAGCAATCTATGTTAATATACAGTAACAACAACAAAAAAGTTGAAATACAACAAAATCAACATAAAATTATATGTAATATATAACTTTTTATAGCCGCATCATTGCACAGATACCTTTTTACGGCCCCTATTTTTTAGGAATGGTGGGATCAGGCCCTCCCATACCAAACTGTCTCGATCCACCCAAGTGCTTTTCACCTATTTAAACACAACTAAGCAAACTCCATTATTAAGCGATTGACTTGAATATCAGATGTCCTCTTTTGTCCGGGGAGGGTGGGGAGGGGGGCTTTATGCACTTAACCAAGGTCTGTTTGGATAAGGGGATTCCACCCAGACACTCAAGCCCTGTAGAACTGTTGAAAATTGATCATGCCGTGTTCATGATTTCCTGAGCTCAAATTTCCTTATTATTTATTTGCATAAACTTGCAATTTCTAGACTCAGTTAATGATAAACTTTCAGAAATCTGAAAATTATATACAAGTTAAAAGTTTTACCCAGTTTATTATCAATGAGAAGGTCAAAAATGGTAATAACCCTGATCCCTGTATAGCTTATGCATGTATATCAGAGTACCACTCCCTAAGACTTTGGTCATGTGTGTAATTTGTTAATCAGTTGATGAATCTCATTTTTATTGGCTGACTTTATGCATGGAGAAATAAACCTAAATCGAGTGAAGGCATATTAGTTTTGTAATAAATTTTAATGCCCCAGCTTTAAAAAATAAATTCTATATTTCCTCTACTACCGGTAATCTCCAGCCAGTCTGATATACAGAAAATTAAAAAAGTCCCCAGCCTCTAATAGGGCCCCACCCAGCCCTAAGGGTGGTGCTTTTTATTTTGTTTAATATAAGCTGTATATGTCTAAATATTATACGGTAATCTGATGAGTGTTATGTGACATTTACTAATGCAGTTACACTTAGTGTATATACTCCATTTGTCTGGTAGTAAACTGCCTTGAGTTTTATTATATAATGCATAAACATTTCAGTTTTAGTTTTTGGGGAGCTTAATCCTTACAAGTTAATACTTTTTGTTGGTGCATGATTAGGATGATTAGAGGGATCGAGGTTTAAAAGGTTTTAGAATAAAACTGACACTGTTCCTAAGCAAGCAAATGCCAGTCCCTGAAAAGCAAGACGAGCTGGAGTTTAGCCATTAAGTTTTAACTCCAAAAATCAATTTTAAACTTATTTAACCTTAAAAACACTGAACAAAACATCGGAGGGGGAGGGGGGGGGGTCAATCGAACACCCCTCTTCTTTTATCACAATTCATCCAATCGACATGATATTTGGCACATATCAACTTCATTTGTACTTTCAATTAAGCGTAGTCACGTGGTGTCTAATTGGTTTCCACGGCAACCGTGATGAGCGAAATTAAAAAATTTGTCCACCATTCTGGATTTTCAAGTTATAAATATTTTAGTCAAGTTTGAGATGATAAGTAAACAACATTTAGCGATTAAAACTACAAAATAGTGTGCAAAAATCCATTGAAAAATTGTCAGCACTTAGTCACTCTTGCAAAAAGGTGAAATTTCGAAGTCACCACAAAAATTGCGTTACTTATTATGATGACGTGATCAGTTTGACGTCACCTAATTAGCGTCAAAAGATTTGTTTACAAACAAAGATAAGTTGTACGAAAGTTTTTGGTATTCGGTCTAGAAGCAAAAATTTCAAGTCAAAAAAATTGAGGGGGTGGTTAATTTGACCCCCTCCCCCCCCCTTAGAAGTTCTAGGGTTAAAATCCAAAAAGGTAAATATTTCTTTTTAATTCCATCTTTTCACTTCCCAATCATCTCCAGAAATTTCAAAATACTTTTGAATCTTCATCAGCAATGGTACTATGACACTACAGTTCGTATGATTCGAAGTTTTGATTCTTTAAATTAAACTGAGATATTCGCATAAAATGTTGTAATTTTGTTGGAACTTCAATAAGAGGTTAAATATAAGCACTGCCCTAAAATTGTTCAATCCTGTGGCCTTTGTCACTCGGCAGGCCTTTGAAAGCCATTTTATATGTCAAGATTAAAATAAGCTGCCCGTCCAAGATCACTGAAAAAGAATAAGCCCCCAAGAGTGTTAATAAAGGCAAAACAGTAGTTATACATACAGGTTAAGTTTAACAAACCTAAATAAATTTTCTTCGGCAAAAAGCTATACACTACTTGAAGATATTTTCGAGCTTAAGAGGATGTTTGATGTTTATGCATGCTAGATCAAAAATGGCATTTTAGGTATTTTAATACACAGGATTGTATATTTTAAAGCACTGCGTCATTGCTAGGTTCGTGAATTGGGAGGGGTGAGCTTGAGCCCTCCCCCCTTCCCCCACTTTTTTTTAAAATCACAAGGGAAAAAAGAAAAATTATTTTCTTGCAGCGTTTTTACCGCTTTTCATCTTGTGGACTGAATGCCACAGAAACGGAGAAAAAGTTTGCTTTTTCAAACAAAAACGTAGAGCGCCAAATGTTGCATACAGTAGGGCACTTAATTGCGAAGTTCTGCCATTCTGGTCTGCTCTTAACTGTGCCGTTTTTCTTCAACTTTTCATCCAAATGCATTTATTTCCTTTTACACCGTTCTTCGTTATTTGTGCCTTTTCGATGGAATGGTACTCAAGTCAGTGCTAATCGAAAGTCACGTGATGGTTCTCTACCCAGTTTAAAATGCCACCTGAGAGATCGTGTCGTTTTTGTAATTGATGACCAATCTGCAGTTCTATGGCGGATCATAGTAGTTATGACCTTTGGCAGAGTATTTTCATTGTTCTTCAACCATCTGCTGTGAAAATCGTCCATCTGTTTTATCTCAAGCTGGAACAGCGCCACCAAATCCACGAAAATATGCCCGGTCTCCTTTTGAAATAGGGCTTGATTACGCGGCTGCCCAAAACAAGAGGGACGAAAGCCCCTTATAGTGAATTGCCTGTGTTGCAGTGGGAAATAGTGGCAAACGGTACCTTTTCACTCCAAAGAGTGCCAGATTATGTATTACTAGGTAATCATTTTCTGTCGCCAGTGGGGATATTTCTTGCATCTCATCTGTTGGAGTTGTTGATTAATTCCTTTACCTCATAACTACCGGTAATCCCCCACATTCTATATTGATACTGGAAGGGAATATATATATGTTAACAAACTTGGTGGGAGCTATGGTGGGAGGTAGTGCTAAACACATCTTCAAACGTGAAGCTAGGCTGATCTTTTGGAGTTCTTTTACCTTAATGGAGTCCGTTGGTCCAACATCATCCCTAATTGTTGAATGCAACAAGTTGGGTCCGTTTGACACCATGTTGGATGACTTAAGATGGGTTCGATGGTTCAATCTTCTCTTCAAACATTGTCCAACATTGCTGAACCAACATTGTTTAACGGTCTTGGATCCGTTTGATCGGGCCTTTAGACTTACTTCGTGCGATATTTATATTTCTAGTTTTTCACCATGAGGAAATTTAATGAAACATGTAGACTCTATGTAATGAAAAAGATACGTTGCAAAATTTGATGGGTCAATACTCAATAGCTAAAACTTTTTTTCCTTTGCGATGAAAATTTTGTAGCGTTACCTGATCCGGTTCTTGCTGTTATTCACTGTTATCGATATCCTTTTGAATCTGCCGAAGTCCTATTTCGTACGGTTTTGAAATTCTCCAGTTACCGGCTCTTTGTAGTTAAGGCCCGTCTACACTTACAAACATTTGTTTGCAAACACCACCAACCCTTTGTTTGTTGTTGTTTGGTCATGTTTGTCCGTACTGTCTACACTGCAACAAACAATGGCATACAATGTTTGGAGGGAAAAATTAAGTAAGTTAGAATTTTGGAGGGAAAAATTAGGTAAGTTAGAAACAATGGCTCGCCATAAGAAGGAGCTCTGCCCTGCTGCAGCAGGTATAATTTGTGGTATTCTGATGAGTAGAAGGAGGAGGCGTCGTACAGAAAAGACAAAGCGCCTCTGGGCAAAGCCATGGATCTGGCAAAGGGACAAGTATGGGGCCTACATGTATCATGTCCTCATTTAAGAACTCAGGGCCTCAGTGCTGCCTTTTGTTTTTCTCTGTCTTTATATTCCTTTATCTTTGTACTACACAAACAGGGATACTTCTCATATTCCTGTATCAGCAGTTCTGTGTTCACAAAATCCCATACTTTCTCACTGTTACCCTGATCCATACTGCTACTGGAGGCTGCCATTTTGAAGATCATATGATGCATCCATCACATGATAACAAGACAGCTTCTGACTGGTCAGTATTTTTAGACACCACCAACCACCAGCAAACAGAGCAAACAAAAATGAACATGTCCAAACATCACAAAACACTGTTTGGCGATGTTTGCTTGTATTTGCTGACTGGTCTACACTAGCGAACTTTTGTTTGCAAACAACAGCAAACACGGTGTTTAGTGGTGTTTGCAAACAAATGTGTGCTAGTGTAGTCTCAGTACGTTTTTGATAGAAATGGTTAGCTTCTGAGTTATATTTGCCGGACGTTCTTGTAGATGTCTGCCGCTTGAAGTTGAATTAGAGGAAGAAACAATATTCTGATATTTAATTATTATCTTTTCTAATTATGTTTAATCGCATAGCGACGAGATTCGTATAATAGGAAAAATTGAATGACTCGATCAGCTTTGTAAAATCGTGAAAATCAAGTGACGCTGAAATGTCATAACCTGACAAAAGATTGTGAAATGCTGGGTTCACTAAATTTAAGATTAGTATGCTACACAGCCGGGCTAATCGTATTATTTTCTCGTTCTAACTCGTTTGCAAACACATTTCTTTAGATGGAGTCTCTCAAGACACTGTCATTTGAAGCACTTACTGTTCCAAGTCCAGCGAGTGGCTACAGCGCATTTTTTGCTGCCTGTGCTGAAGGGAATTTTGAAGGAACAAGCACCATTCTCTCTTTCAGCCCAAGTTTACTGGACACTTTGATTGCACTAAAGACTCCCGCCTTAGAAAGAGCAGGACCAGAAGTCGCCGCTGGGACACCAACACGTATTGTGCAAGAACTGGATACTCCTTCACACCAAGCTATTCAGGAGATGTTTCAGCAAAAATCCAAGGGCATGGAAAACGTTAACTTGATTCACCTGGCTGCTAGAGTTGGCAGTGTACGTCAGATTCGTAAACTTGCTTCAATGGGGGTCGACCTTAATAAATTTCCCCTCATAGAAGGGATGAGTTTTCAACTCCTTTATGCCTAGCTGCTGCTTATAACAAACCTGGAGTTGTCGAGGAGCTTATTTCACAAGGAGCTAAACTCCGCAAGAAAAATTTTGGAGGATTCAACGCAGTACATTTTGCAGCCCAAAAAGGTAATACCGAAAACATGTTGTATCTGTTGGACAAAGATTTTGAAATGAAAGATTCTTTGGTGTGTAGTCGAGTAAACTTGCTACACCTGGCTGCACGGGGAGGGCATACAGACACGGTGGAAACTCTGATAAACATTGGGCTGGACGTAAACGAGGAAGTTCAGTATGACATTTCCGATGACGAGCACGAGAGCGGTCTCGATACAGAGTCATACGAGGATTGTTGTATTGACTTAGAAGCAGAAGATTTGTCCAACTTGGATATATTTTCAGAGAACGCCACACCGCTGATGTTGGCAGCCAAAAGTGGCAGCATCGCGACTCTGGAACTTCTGATTTCACACGGAGCAACGATCCAGGCTAGAGATCTGCATAACCGTTCTGCTCTGTTCTACTCTTGCAGTGGAGGCCATCTTGTCACTACAAAGTTTTTGATTAGAAATAATTTAGATGTAAATTGTTTTAATAACTTTCACAGTACGCTTCTTCACGCCGTGACTGAAGCGGAAACAGCAAAAATGCTAATTTCAGAATATGGACTCAAAGTAACTGCTTGTGATGGCAGCAAAAGGACACCTCTCCATTGTGCATCAGGGCGAGGTGATGTTGAAGTGGCGGAATGCTTGATACAATGTGGTGTGCACACCAGTTAACGCAGTCGACGAATATGGCGAAAATCCTCTAATAACTGCTTTGTTCCAGTATCAGTACAAAGACTAATTGGTTTCTCTGCTGCTTAAGTGTGGTAGTTTGCTAGATATCGATTTATTCTTTTTAAGGGCTTCTAATGATGTGAATATCTTCAGTCCTGGGGTTGCTAAACTGTTAGTCGAGCTTGGCAACAGTGTTAATTCCAAAGTGCAGGGAACAACCCTCTTACATCTTGCAGCTAGGAGCAATGTCGAGACCGTGAAATTTCTTGTCAAATCGGGAGCTGATGTTAATGTTCGAGATGAAAGCGGGAGATTGCCATTGCATGTAGCAGCAGAAGAAGGACAAATCGATATTATTCAGTTTCTGTTGGAGCAAGGAAGCAAAATAGACGATGTTGATGCCACTGGCTCCACTCCATTGTTACTTGCAGCAACACACACGAATCCCCAGGCGTCAATGCTTTTGCTGAAGCGCAGTGAAAATCCTTTTGTAATCAATCAAAATTTGGATACGTTACTCCATGTAGGAGCAAGAAACAGCTATGTGAAACTTGTTCAGTCTTTGTTGAGTTTCGACACTCGTGAAAAGCAAATGTCTGTTTGTGGTCGCGCGAAAGAGGCGTTTCTCCGATCATTTTTGCAAAAAAGAAATAAATCTGGAAAAACTGCGTTACATAAAGCAGTTGATACGGGATCCAAAATGGAAATTGTTGAAATGCTGTTAGTATGCGGCAGTGACGTAAATGGAAGAGATGAAAAGGGAATGACACCCCTCCATTTGGCGGCACTTCAAGGGGCATTGAAGACCATAGAACTCTTGGTCAAGTATGGCGGGGACTTAAATGCGGTTGACTTTGAGAAAAGAACTGTGCTTCATTGTGCTGTTTTCTCAGGAAACTTTGAAGCAATTAGTTTTGTGGTTAGGAATGGTGGTTATGAAAGTCTTATTAAGAGTGATCTTGATGGTGGTAATACACCATTGGAGTCCGCCATAAGGGTAGGGCTAACCGAAGAGCTGATAATGAAGTTAATTCCTCTTTTCATGGAGAACGGATGGAATATACTCACAACCAATGCATCAGGCCGTACCGCACTCCACGTGGCTGCTCAGCATCTATGGTGTATTGATCAAAATGATAAGTCCATCTCTTCCGTAATAAAGATGTTGGTGGAAGCTGGAAGTGACGTCGCTGCCGTAGACGATGAAGGATATACTGCACTCCATCTCGCTGCTCAAGCAAACGCGATGAATTGCTTGGAAATAACTGAGTTTGAGTCAAACTCCAAGAAAGGCTGCCCTAGTGCTGAGAAGAGTCCAAAGCAAAGTAGCTTACATGTCAGGAATGCTGAAGGTCGAACACCATTGCACCAAACTGCAGCTGCTATGTTTTGTGATCATGAAAACATTATTACGTTACTTCTTGCACATGGCTGTGACGTTCAAGCTACAGATCACAATGGATTGACACCTCTCCACATTGCTGCAGGTAATTTTAAATACGTTCACGTTAAAGCTAAAAGACCTGGGACGCCACAAGAATGGCTGTTGTCCACGATATCCATATCATCAGGGGGTGTAGGAGATTTTAAGAAAAGATCTCCCCCTTTTTCCTGGTTGATTGGAGATCTGATGTCATACATAACACCTTTTTGCGTCAACTTTAAAAACAAAATTGGTCCGTCAAGAAAATTGCTCAAAACTACAAAACTTTTAAGAGCTTAAAGCGAAAACTATTTCGAATAACATCAGCATGGGAACGATGCATTGTAGTTTGAAGTAAAACAAAAATGATAGACTCATTGACATTGTTTTGTTTGTTCATAATGAAAACAAAAAACACGGCTTGGGTGGACATTTGTCTTTTGAGAAAATGTTTCAAACCTCTTCAGTCCGAGAGCTTTTACGTGTTGTATTCGTAATTGATTGGAAGCTTTGGTTATTTGGCTGCGAAAATAAAATAATTAATAGGGCACTTTCACGGTTTTGCACATGCGCGAGCTCGGATAACTGCGACTTTCTCATAGCTAACAGAAACGTCGCTCAGATCAGCAACTGTTCGTACTGTGTTGCTGTTCTTTTGTCGTAAAATCTCAGAAATTGGCTTTGTTCCGGGCGGGAGCACAGATTAGTTTTCTGAGAACCCGAGCATGTGCAGAACCGTGAAAGAATCATTTTAAGTCGATCGAGGTCAGGATAAATTCCTCGGATGTATTTCCTTGGTTATTATCGGCTGTAAGACAATGGCTGTCATCCGAGCTCACGCATGTGCAAAGCCGTGAAAGTTACCTTTTAATCATCCTCTCCAAACTAAACAAGATGAAAAGACAAATTCTCGGGAATGAAAAGGTTAGCATGACGTGATTGCGCTCGTAACGTACTTTAGAGCCTTAAAGAATCCCAAATCCTTTAACTGACAAATTGTAATATTAGAACCGTGACTTTGTCTGATAATAATCATTAATTTGTGAAAGCCTTGGTAGAAAGGCGGATTGCGTTGAAAGGCAATCTTCTTTTTGTCTACTTTAATCCGAGTCAGTCTCTGGTACTTGGGATAAATACAATTTTACTGCGTTAGGTTTGATTTCGTATTATCGAATTTCGCCCACATGGCCAGTTTTAGGTTGTCAGTTGTTGTCCCTTTATTGTAAATTAACAGTGACTCAGATGACAAACTCGACAATCGGCTTTTTTTATCACAGATTTATTGTACTCTATGTATCTAATGATCGAATCTGTACTTATATAAGTGGTAGGTATATAGCCTGAAAATTTCAGCTGCCTAACATCGGCCATTCGCGGCAAAGCCAAACTTTTTACCTAGCTACAGGTTACTGGATGTGACGCAGCTGAACTAGAAGGCTGGCAGTTGCATATTTGATTTTAACTTTTAATTCATTTTACAGTGCACAGGAATTTAGCTATTGCTCGAGTCCTAGTTGAACACGGGGCGGATACCAATGCCGTTGACAGGGACGGCAACACTCCCTTACCAGGAGCATTTCGACTTCCTGGTAAAGCATGGGGCAGATGCCAACAAGAGAAACAAGAAAGGTGTACAGGCAAGGATTGGCGAGATGGATGATGCCGGTTTGTAACATTCAAACTCGTCCGAGAGCGGAGATGGCTTAAACTGATCTTGTTCCCCTTTAGGCCAACCAGAAACGATTGAAGCTCATTAAGTTATCTCCCTTCCCTCCTCTCTCGATAGACGCACGCTAACCGTGGACTATTTCTTAAGTTTTCCTATGTGTGTGCGATACTCGATGGAGGTTGATTGGAGATTTGTCAGAAGAAGATTCGGTCTACTTTCCTGGCACAATATATAAAAAAGCCTTAACTTTAAATAGACCTTTTAATGACTGCGATAATCCCCGCGTACGTTTTGCGCAATTTAATAGTGTTCTGAAAAGTAAGTGTTGTGCATTTTTTTTCTTGCGCAGGCGTGTAGGTGTCTCAGACAGACGGTCTGTCTGTGTGTATGTGGGGGGGGGGGAGAGGTTGGCCTGGAAAGAGTTATTTCTAGCCGATTAAATGTGAACTTATGAAAGAAGAAAAGAGTTGCATAAACAGCTTTTATTCTAATTTTTCACCTAAATATTGTAGTTATCTTGGGGATTAGAAATAAATTGACTATTATTTGTCTGTTTTCTCACAGTGTCGGTTGTTGTACGATCTTTGTGCTTCTTTCAGTGTGAGTTGATAGTCCGTCATGTGTAGTGCTTTATAGATAATTAAGTACGTGTGCATCAAAACTAAACAGAAATAAACCGAATACTTTTATGCAACCATCAGATTCCCACACGGCAATCATGTAAATCAGAATACAGTATATGTTAGTACACCTTGTTATTTTTTTAAGATTTTTTGTATAGGCTTTTATATATTGTAACATCACTGATGATTTTACCGTGTCTTAACAACCGAGAAGATTAAGAGAACGTTTAAAGAGGCCTTAAGGACAAGAAGAATCAGGGATGAAACACCCACAATCGA
>JAOBYE010719634.1:0-10624 GCA_025403585.1 Parazoanthus swiftii
CATACATACATACATACATACATACATACATACATACATACATACATACATACATACATACATACATACATACATGTCTAGCGCGTTAACAGGAACTGAAAGGGGTCTCCTATTTCTAGCCTGAGAGACTTGTTCAACTTTATATTGCCTATTTTGACGTCATTTGTGATTCGGTTTTTCACTATTAGTTTGTTTAGTGTTTTGCTTTTCCGTTCGATATCTGTTACAAAGAGGTGATTATTTCTGCAACGGTTTGTTTCATTTTCTAGCATCATTTTTGAAATCCTTTCACCTTCAGCAAACCAGTTTGCGGCATCACTAATTTACGTAACACCTTGATCACGCAATTTTGAACGCAAACAAAAGGTGAGGTTTAGTTGCAGTTAAGATCGTTCAACGGAAAATAAAAGGAAGTATGACTATAGAAACAGAGGGAGGTGCAAGGGTGAGTTAGAGGGAGGGGAGGGGGGAGGTGGAGGGTCAGCACACTGAATTAACCCGCGTCCGCCAACAAGATTAATAGGACTGGCCATTATCAGACTGCTCAGTGGCTTTTTTTAAGTCCAGGAAAGGAGGATAATTAAAATCAACTAGGATAAGGCCAGTTAACGCAAAAACCACCTTGAGTTCTCAACAAATAACTAAATTTTGCTAAACTGCTGTCCATCGGCTTCAGTTTAGTGAGAACCTTACTTAAGGTGGCTCGATATGGTTTTATTACAGCACGAAATTTCCGCGCGCGAGAGCTTTTTAATATAGCTAACAACATAATGCAACGCCCGGCCCGACATCCATTGGAAAAAACTCTTGATTTTATGCTTAATGTTATAGTTTGGAAGCGAAGATAGTATAACAATTCGTTAAATCAGTTTCACTATTTATAAAATTTAATTAATATTTTTGAAATTGAAATTGTTGCCTTCTGGTTCGATCGCGGTATCAAAGAGGGCATTTGGCCATTTCAAACAAACTTTTCTCCAAAATTGTTTCGTTTGTAGTACAAACTATTCTGCTCAAACCTAACCTGTTCAAGTACAACCAACTGAAGTCAAGTCTACTAGTTGTGTAAGTTAATGTAAATATGAAAGATATACAGACGGTCGAGTTTTGCAACATTTCTGTCACATGTGATAAGTGAAGACAACCGCATCAGGTTTTCCCGCCATTCGTGTTTTCCCGCCTTTCCGTAAGCCGTCCGCCGTCTGTCATTGGCAACCAACCGTTGTTGAATGTTTCGTTCAGTCGTCAATAAACGTTTTCACTGCAAGAGTTTTACTATTTGATAGAAGAGTTTATGGAGGAAAGAGAAAGTGGAAGCACCGAAAAGGTAATTTAACAGAAGGTCGCTTTGTTTGACAATATTCCAACAACCGTGAAGCAGAAAAAGGACAGGATAGCGAAATCGCAATACAAACAAAAAATTAGGGAAAATCGGTATTTTTGAAAAACGTGTTAATCTGCGATTTCAGCCAAACAACGTATATAAAGCGATGCTAAGTACAGTTGAACACCTCGTTATTACGCTTAGTTGCTTTCAAACGGTATAAAGGTAGTAATTGAAAGGTTTTTACACTCAGATCACTAGGTATCCGCGCACGCACTTAATACGTGAAAACCATATCGAGCCACCTTAAATGCGTTAAAAGGCAACATGTTTACAAGCATTTAAAAATAGGTACTTAAGTACTAGTTTGGTCTTTGAGACGTTTTGTTTCTTTCAGGAGATTCCTTTCCTGTTAATGTGCTTCATACATACATACATATACACATATATACATGCATAAATACAAACATACATACATACATACATACATATATACATACATACATACATACATACATACATACATACATACTTTTTTTTAAAACTTTTAAGCTAATGATCAAATTTAAAACACATACATACATACATACATACATACATACATACACACACACACACACACACACACACACACACACACAAAAAATACACATTGATACGTAGATAAGTTGTTTATTGAAAATTCACAATTTACTGCTAGTAATGAAAAATACGAAAGGTTAAACATAGATTAAATGCACCACTGTATTTATGTCTAATACAAATGTTTGCTATGAAAGAGAGAAGCTACCGTACTTTGCGTTGAATGAACAACGAAACAAACCGGTCCACGAAGAAGCGGCATTTTGTTACTTGGATGAATAAAATGGAAGTGTTTTGAAAGAAATGATCCATGCTTTAGCTGTGCGTCTATCAAGTTATGGATGTACTTGAGAAAATAGGAAAGCACACAAGAATCTAGACCAGCACTAAGCTCCGCCTCGTGTTACACAAACGCTTCTCTCTTGCTCTCCTTACTTCTGGCGTTCATCCATAACTCGTTAGATGCACGCTAGCCATGGACTATTTATTAAATAATGAGGTAAAAATTAAGTAGCTGAGTGGCGTCTACTGAAACCCGTCTGTTTCTTTCTAGGCTGTTCCTGTTGAAAAAAATATATATATATACAAAAATCTCATAAGACCCGCTTACCGAAGATTCGGCAGTTCCCAGGTTATCTTGATTCGCAATCGCGCGCAAGACTGACGCATCAACTCCGGAACCCATCCCAAAGGTTATAATTGTTGCTTTGTTGTCAAGTTTTGCGTTTCCCGTTTTGATGGCTTCCATGTATAAACTGTGAGCATCAGTCGGTTCCCCATCGGTGAGAAACAGAATAACCTGTATTTAAAACAGATGACAAAAGTTTTATTCATGGCTCGATTTGCAATGATGCCTGGGAAACTCAGTTACATTTCAAATCTACAAAATCTGTATAAAATTTGCATTAAGAAGTCTACATCTACAGAAAGAATTCAAAACTCATGCATGAAAAATGACACCAACTTATTGAAATTAAATAAATATATGTTATGGATTAGCGTCCTATTAATGCAATAGGGTAGGTTCAACTTGCTGGCTGGGTTCGTAATGCTAGTTATGTAAAATAACTTACAACGACGTTGTCTTCAGGCTTAAAGAGCAGCAAGGTTGTATAAGTTCAGACAGATTATATTATATTTTTGTAGTCTTTCAAAATTTTGCAAAAGATTGGTCCAAAAGTAAGATGACCTCTATAGCACAAACCTGTCTTGTGGTTGAGTTGCCTGGAGGTTTTGATGCGATGAGGAGGTTGAACGCCTCTCTGAGGGCTTTAGCGTAGTAAGTCTCACCTAAAAAATGCACAATATGATGGAAGGTGCAAAGCCTACATGTGATTGGATTAATAGAACCTTTCTTTGATCACTGAACCTCGATTTATTTGCCGATGTCTAGAGGTGTCTTGACATGGAGGTGTCTAATGTTGTCCACAGTCCACATTTTCGGTCAGCCAGGGTAAGGGTGTCTAGAGACTTAGGTAGCCAGAGGTACCTAGAATTGTCTAAAGGCAAAGGTGTTCAGAGGTGTCAAGAAGTATGTAGACAGAACGGAGTCCAGAAGTGTCGAGAGACAAAGGTGTCCAGCGGTGTCCACACGTATTTAGTGACAAAGGTGTCCAGAGGGTCTAGAAGTATCTAGAAACAAAGATGTCCAGCTGTGTCTAGAAGTGTCTGGTGACAAATGTTTTTAGAAGTGTCTAGAAGTGTCTAGAGACAAAGCAGTCCAGAGCTATCTAGAAGTGTCCAGACATTTCTGAAAGTGTTGACACACATAGGTATCACGTATATCGCGATCTTCTTACAAGATCTAAGTTACTTCTAGACACATTTAGGAACCTTTTGAAATCTCTCAAGATATCTTTGAACATATTTGAATGAATACATTTTCATGTTTATGCTCTTCCAGACATCTCTTGACACATCTGGACAAGTTTCAAAACAGTGATTTAGTCAGTCTTTTCTAATGATCCGATCCAGTGTCTATCGATCTGATCCAACATTTGTGCAAAAAAAATGCGTTATTTTAACTCTAGACTAGTTTAAAACCAAATTTAACAAACTTACATTTTAACTGCAGGTTAATATACCTGATGGCCTAATGTCATTAACATATTTCTTTAGCTCCTCGACATTTTGCGGTGTCGCCTTGGCGAGGCGAGACTTGTAGCAGTCGGACTTCGTCGAGTGGGTTAGTGTTTGTGCAATATCAGAAAAAGCAACGACGCCAACCTAGAAAAAGAGACAAATCATAACGTTGTTAAAACTACTTTTGTATCCAGGTTGGTGCATGTTTTAAAAATATAATTTATAAAAAATATATATGTGTTACTCTGGATAAAAGTTTTTGACCTTTTATGACTTGACCTTGAAAGACAAAGAATCTTGAATATTTAATTAAGTTTTTGTATCTTTTAATTTGCTGTGCGTTTCTGAGTTTTGTCACTTTGCCCCTGATGAAGTCTGGTGTTACAGCCGAAACGTTGGGTTTTCAAAAACTTTATATAAGATCGGAAAATTTTTATCCAGAGTAACACACATATATTTTTTATAAAGTACATTTTTAAAACAAATCATAACGTGTTATGTCATATCACATCCGTCATGTAGGTTACCCAACCATGCATGCCGTTTTCGGTGGGCTGTTATCTCGCTTCGGCTAGGAGTAACATGCTTTGCGACATAAATGAGGTATGGATACAAATACTTTCGTTCTTGAATGTTTTAGCAAAAGTGTTACAAGTATAAACAATCCTAAAGCGAAAGCACGTGCCAACTTGCTACCTTTCCTATCATCGATAGCTATTTTCCATACAAAGAAACTGCACACACCACATTCAATACTAACAACCGCGAAAATTAGAGCAATTTGTGGGTGGTGGCGATGCTAAAATTATATCTAACAGCATTGAAGACCAACTATTATTAATAAGCATTTAATCGCGGGATTTCTATAAAAAAATTAACTTTAAATACCGTACGTAGTTTAGGCATTGAACGCGATTCATTCCGACCGAGGTTGCTGCAAAGGCAACTAGAACGGGCTAGATGGGGTTTAACTTGCATGTTTAGTTTGATTGAAGCACAAAAGTGACTGCTTGAGTTCTGATGCATGCCCATCGCGACAAATCTTGATTTTTTCCCTTGTTTGCACTGCTTTACTCATTCTTTCCATTTCCGCATTGTAACATCGCTGGCTTCTCTTTGCGCTTACGAACAGTACAAAGAATTTTGAAAGCAAGGTAATAAATTGGCTTAAAATTCATCTAAACTTGCCAGACAAGTTTTTTTTCATTTAAGGTGGTTCGAAACAGTTTAAAGTTTTCAACGCCACTGAACTTTTTGAAAGGCTTACTTATTTGAAGAGACAGATTACTCCTACCTGTTTATAGCTGGTGTTACTGTAACCTTTAAACTTATCAACTCTTGCTGTCCAACAGAAACCTGTGTTACCATGGCAACTTGATAAGGCCTCGAAATACCTTACTTTGCGTTTTACACAAAAATCAGTCGGTAAACTTCCTTTTTTATTTCATCAAAATTGTTTTCACATAAAAGATCACATTTAAGGACGTTTTCAAAAAAATTTTGTCAAGAGGTTTTGGCACCACCTTAATATTTAAAAAACTTAAGGTGGCGCCAAAACTTCTTGACAGAAATTTTTGAAAATTCCCTTAAATGTGCACTTTGATATGAAAACAATTTTGATGAAATAAAAAAGGAAGCTTACCGACTGACTTTTGTGTAAAATGCAATCAAATGTTAAAAATAGGGTGTGTTTGAGGCCCTGACAAATTGCCATGGAAACAAAATTTCCGGTTATAGTACAAGGATTGATAAGCTAAAACGTCATTGTAACACCAGCTATCAAAAGCTGGTACGATTCCATCATGGTGTTTGGAAAAGCCTTTCATAAAGTTTAGTGGTGCAGCAAAATGGAAAACAGGTTGGAGCCACCTTCAGACTCTTTAAAAAAGAACTCGCACTTTTGATATTAATATATTTCTTGGTTTCATTTGTAAAGAGAGCTCTTTTTAAAAATTACTTATGCGATTCATGGCCACACTGTAAAATCCGTGTTTAACTGCTACAGTACAGTAGCTATAATAGATATTTAAAAATGCGATTTATTACTACCACCCCTACCTCATCTCGTGGGTTCATTGTGCTCAGAACTGTTTTTGCCGCGTCTTTAGCTAAAGACATACGGTTAGAACTGGAACTCGCCATAGAGCCGCTTTTATCGATCACTATCACCACGTGCTTGGGGACTGGGGTGGCCGTTTCCACGTACCACGGTCGGAACCGGTTGTCAAAGGAACTGCAGTCCGTCGACTTGCTGGCGGGAAACTGGGTAGTTAAGCCTTTCTCAGAACCAAAGTACTGCCATTTCAGCAATGGCTGATCTTTAATGTTTTTCTTCATAACCTCTAAAACGTTATCACCGAGATTTCGGGCGTCGCTCTTGGCCTCCTTAGATATCAGCGTGCAGACGCTCTCAACATCGGCGTTGGTCTGAAATCTGGAGTCATATTCCAACGTTGAAGACGATAACTGGCAGCACTGTGTTCTACTTGAGGGTGTGGGGGAAGCGTATGAGGTCTCTATGGCCCTTTTGAGTTTTCGTACTGCTTCAATTCGGTCTCTCAGCTTTTTTGAAACAACTTCTGCCAGCTCTGGAAGAATCTTGGATCCGTCAAGTTCTTCCTTGTTGAATACCAGCTGTCTGTCATAATATTGCTTAGAAGTAATGATAAAGCCTTTCATCAGCGGGGAAGCAACAATTTGTTGTCACATTATTAAGATTTGTTATAATTAATGAAAGCAATGTAAATATAATTCCCAGATACCTTCCAATTATTTTCGTGTAAAAAACCTAGTAAAGTATTGGTTATAGATAATTACGTAAATTAAAAAAAATAAATATAAAAACGTTCCTTTATCAGAAGACCCTACTCATTGAAGAAAAGCTTGCTTTTCTGTGCTTTACCGAGGAACTGTAAACTGTACCCCATGAGTTTCCTAAGCAAAAGCTGAACTGGTTTTTCTTAATTACGTATTTTAGGGGTTTTTAAGTTCCTAACCTGAAATTTAAAAAAAATAGATGACAAACGTGGCGTTCGATTAATTTGTTTTTGTGATCATACTCATAAATTTTTGGACGTGGTGTTTTAGGGTATTATTCCACTGAACATTTCCGACGAAAGCCAACCAAGAAAGTCCCCGGATAGACCGAACTGTAAATATTGAGCATATACAGAAAAAGGTGTCCGGTTCGTTGTTTCATGTGTTAAAACCTTATTTTCCGTGTGCCGGCTGTCGTGTTCAACCAACCGTTGTCGCAGGGTTTTTTTATTCGTTTTGTTTTTACTTTAAGAGTGTTGTTTTCACCGAAAAGAGTTTTGCTATTTGATTGGGAAGTTTACATACTTGTACTTGATATATGGCTGAATGATTTCGCGTGCTATGATTGGTCAATTTCAGGTCCGTAAAATGCCGTACGGACCTCTGGTTCTGGAGCGGCTGTCATTTTCAACCTTACTTGCTTGAAATAATCAAAAAGCCATATAATAGACATCTTATTATCCTCGTTTCCTCGGTCCGTACGCCAAGTTATGGATCCTCGTTTTTTCCTTCCTAGTTTTCATGGCCCGATCCCTTTCTCTCTCACCAGTTATTCGCCCCGGTTGCTGGGAAGAAAAATAGGTTCATAAGCTTTCGTGAACGTTCCCCCGATAACCATACCCAATTTCAGACCCAAATGTTCAAAAGCTGTACCCGTTTTCAAACCAAAACGGCTCAAAAACCATACCCTTTGGGGCGGCACATACCTATATACTTGATATAGGGGAGTACCCCCCCCCCCGGATATCGTACCTTTCTAAATAATCTTCAAGATAATCGTAAGCCTTAGAAGTTTTTGATATATCCAAAGCCAGCGGTCCTGATCAGATTCCAGGGAGACTACTTAAAGAATGCGCAAACGAGATCGCACCTTTACTAACGCATCTTATTAATCTCTCTCTATGCCATCAAGTCCCAAGACAGTGGATGTGCGCCAATATTGTACCAGTTTTCGAGAAAGGAAACAAGGAAGACGTGAATAACTATGGACCAATTTCTCTACTGAGTCTGGTTGACAAGGTTGTTGAACGTTGCGTGTTTAACTATTTGATCCTATTCTTAGCTGATCAGATATATCATTTACAGCACGGTTTTATGAAAGGCCGCTCCACTGTAACTCAGCTCCTTGAAATTGTACATATGCTAACGCAAAACAATCGATCAAGGCTACCAGACAGATATTGGATTCCTCGACTTTTCGAAAGCATTTGACTCGGTATCACATTCACTACTAGTGCACAAGTTACATCATGCCGGTATCAAAGGTCCCATGCTTCAATAGTTTACAAGCTACTTGCAAGAAAAGAAAACAACGAGTTGTGATAGACGACAAATGTTCTGAATGGCTACCTGTCTCTTCGGGAGTACCACAAGGTGGTATTATTGGACCCGCTCTATTCGTCTTGTTTATCAATGACATGCCAAACGTTATCTCCAATTCGAGCACACTAGCCCTGTTTGCTGACGACACCAAGTGCCTTCGCATAATAAAAACTGTAAGTGACTGCATGGAACTACAGGCTGACATAGACAATCTAACTATGTGGCGTTTAATTTGGAAGTTAGCCTTCAACATACAAAATTGTGTAATCTCTACAGTGTCGAGGAAACGGCCCCCTATCAAGTATGACTATAATATTGGTGACTGTAGCATCAAGAGAGTCGAGGAGCAGCGAGATTTAGGAGTTATCATGACGAGCAATGCAAAATTTCACGAGTACATCCATGCCGTGGTGAGCAAAGCCAAAAAGATGCTGGGATTTATTCGTCGTACTATCACCAGGGATGAGCGACTCCTCCTCATGTTAAAATCCCTGTATGTAGCACCTTGATTATGCTTCGGAGGTCTGGAGCCCCACATCAATTACCCTAATAAAGCTAATTGAAGGAGTACAAAGGTGGGCCACGCGTCTCTTGTTACCTGACCTGCCTTATTGTGAGCGACTACAGTGTCTGGATCTTCTGTCCCTGGTCTATAGAAGGGAATTTAAAGATCTGACCACCTTTCACAAAATGATAACTGGGCATTACGACTGCAACTTTCAATCTTACATAGAGTTTTGCTCAGACAAACGCTTAAGATCTTTTGCCCAAGGAAAGCTTAAGCTTGCAAAATGCAAAAGTGAATTATTTAAGGGATCCTTCTTTAACAGAATGGGGTTTTCTGTATTTTCCTAGCGTAATTTTTTAACTATTGACTTGCTTGGTCTGTTTGTTTAAATTGTTTGCATTGTAATTTTTTTCCCGGTGGAATAGCGCAGCATGGTTCTAAATGTTCCTTTCTATTCATTCCCTACTACATTTATTTTTCCTTTGTTATTACATATTTTAGTAACAACGTTTTACTTTTTTACTTTTACTTATGTACACATATGCAGTGAAAAAGGATTAAATTTTAAAAAAATTACAAAATCCTTCAACTCCAAAGCAACTGTTATAGCAAGGCATTAAATTTGCTGGCAGTAAAATAAAGTATTTTTGTTTGACTGCTGCATTATATAAAAGATTATTTACTGTAACTTTCTTTACAAACTGACACCAAGTGAATCGTGAAATCAATCTGAAACCATAAAAAAGACAGGCATTGATCTGCTTCTTCATTAGCACTTGTAATTTTGGAATGCTGCATAAAATGATTTTATTCAAAACTCTGTCTATCTCGCTGAGAAATTATTTTAAAAATCGACAAAACAACTAAATGTTTCATTCAGTAGAACAAAGAATAATTGTGCATATCTTAAGGAATAGCTCGAAAATAAGTGTACCAGTTAAGGATTTAGGGAATCTAAATAGAGCTCTGAGAGTAAAGTGATCTCTTATACAACAAAATATAATAAAGATATAAACACAATTTTTGATAAAATAAAATTTCGCAATTTTAAAGAGGTACTATATATCAAAAAGTGTGTTTAAAGTATTAAAATGTTAAAAGAAAATAAGTGACTAAAAATTTATACATTTTTGTCGAAGAAAAACGATATTTTTAAAACTTTATTTCTCTCAGTTCCTTCCGAAGGCTGTTTAAAATGATTGTTTTGTTCCTGGTATTTTTGTGGTTGTCTCTTGCTGTTGTGCATGCATGAGCGCTTTGGAAAGTATCCTTACAACTGTGATGGACAGTGTGTGCTGTTGTTCACGATCTTCTGCACTAGTTGTGCTGCCAGGCGTATAGCAAGCCGAGTGTCGTCCGCTTGCTTTGAGTACGGGCTTTGCATCTTGTAGTAGTAGATAGTATGATTCGCATGGCATGGTTCTGTAGGGCGCTCTAATCGCCCAGCGTTTTGCTTGCTGACTGATTACTATTATTTTTTATTACTATTATTACTCGGGCCGGAAGGCACCGAGTTTAGGTTTCGGCTCCGTTTTTATTTTTTTTATTATTCTTTGCGTCGCGATTGTTCTGCGCACGCGTTAACTCGCGTGGTGGCGCAGTGGTTAGTGCATCGGACTGGCGACTCTGTCGAAACAACACGGCACGGGTTCGAATCCCGGCGGGTGCATCTTAAATTTTTTTTGCCTCGCTTTTTTTTTTCTCTTTTCTCTTTCTTTTTTTTCAAATGGAACAAACCTTATTAGTAGAAATCACAAGCGTTATAGCAT
>JAOBYE010719645.1:0-10624 GCA_025403585.1 Parazoanthus swiftii
GGTTAACTTTGCAACCTCTCAGGGGGGGGGTAATTCAGTGACTGCTGCTTTATGTCCTCTGAAGGAAGAACACAGATAATCCAATGACTTGTTGCTTTACCTCGATTTTCTCTGCTCTCGCAGAGTCCTACATGTCGATCACGGTTATGAATCGAATAGTAAGTTCTGGAAAGGCGCGAGGTTGGAAGACAAGGAACTACAGTTGTGAACTTTTGTAAGGTACGCGGCAGGTCTGTTGACCTGCTCTTTGTTGCTAAGGTATCCTGTTTCAAGCAACAAATGCTGCCTCTGCCCTTGTTTTAAGCCTCGCTCCTTTATCCTTCTTTCTATCGTTCTGCTCCAGGTTTCATGAGAACGACCCCTTTTCCTTCTGCTTTCAGATACCAATTATGCGACGGTTGGAGTCCAAACTCATTCTTGAGACGTGGCCTGGCCACGCCAAGCGCCTTTTTACACTTACTCTCTGTTTTTTTTTTCGTGTTGATTGTCGCAGCCAGAAGATCAGGTATTAGAGTTGACCTTTTGGTCTACGAGTTTAATACGCACTTCGTCACCTGATTTAATTTGACTTGAAATGCCAGCTTATTGTTGGAGTGACCATCCAACACCAGCCACATAACGTAGATGGTATGGATGATGAAACAGCTGAACAGACGAGATGTAGCTTGCAGCTGAGGCATCTATTTTTGGCGATGAGAGAACCGTCTGTGAAGCCCGTCACGAGCGCGCTGGGGTTAAATTGTCCCGGCGCTGCCCTTTCACACTGTACTGTCTCTCTCCAGACTGTCAAAGTTTCAGCTAAGACTACATCAGATACCTAGGGAATCCCAGTGTAGTATTTAATTTGAGTCAGTCTAAATTGAGTTGCGTTAAACCCCTTCATGGCTTCGTCATGTGTGTTTACAAGTACTTGATTTTGAAACGGTACAGGAAGTGATCAAAGTATCAAAGTAACAGTATAAAAGTACAAACTTGCTCAGTTACATGTTTAACCACAGCGTGGGATGTTTGGACTTTCGCTTTTCCTCCACTCATTCTGTGTCAACACGTCTATATTGAAAAAACGCAGGCACGAGGTCTGAGTTGAAGGAGGCTTGTTCCTTCATGTTTGAATAACTTTTTAATCACATTTTCTTTCATAGGGAAAAAATTCCCCTGGTGTTCACCAAAATGGTTGTTCAGATAAATAAACAGTTTTTAAGAAATTACACGCCAGGCAGTTCAATCAAAATGAGGAGCGAGCCGAGTATACTTTTTTTTTTTTATCAAAATTAGAAATAATTACATCCTAGATTCGTTCTAACTTTGTTGATGAATGGATTAGTCTTGCAATGCAATTTGAAATAGTCTTGATAAACACTCCATTATAGTTTGTGTTAAACATCAGTGTTTATTGCGGCATCCTAGCCATTCCTCTGTTAACTCTGACAAGTTCAAGAAAGCAAGTAATATCAATATCTACGGTCGAACAACTTTGCCGACGGAGCCCATAAGGCATAAGTCTTTAGATTCGTCAATATTAGCAAAGTGAAATAAAGCAAAAGCTGGAATGTTGTGCAAAGGGCAAATGATAGGGAAAGTCAGCCAGCTTGGGGGAAAATTTTTTACAAACTCAACCATTTTTTAAGTCTTAAATCAGCTCTCAACCAGGGTTCAATTACGCAGCAACGAAGCTATTCTGTTTTTTAAGTCACTGAGCTTTGTTGATTTTCTTCTTAAAGCTAAAGCTGTATTTGGATAAAGACAGAACTTGTTCTGTTGTTTAAAATAATACCGCTGTGAATGTCTGGAATGTGGAATTAGTCAGTTTGTTGTCTTGAGTTTTGTTGTGGCTTGACGCAGGTGAAACCAATAACGGTCAGAAATTTTTACTTCAATATTTTCATGCTCAATAATTTATTTCTTAAATTTCGCCTGTCACATGTGAGAAAATATTTTTGCCGTAAAATACAATACTGCTGGATGCAAATATATTGTTTTTAAAAATAATCTAGTTGCATTGTGCTTTCATGGAAAGCGGCACGGCAAAGTGTGCACACCATGGCTCTATATAATACACAACAAATACTACTACATGATAATCGAAGGAAGTCCAGTTAACACACATGAACTGAATCTTTGAAGAAATAAGATAATTCAAAATCATCGCTGGAAATGTTTAATGTTTATATTATTTTACGCCTGGCGATTTGATCAACAAACCTTTGAGCTAATTAACTGATACAGTCAATGCAAACGATCACGTACAGGGCACAAAAACCGTGAACCTTTTTCCGGTGAAGTACCGTGTCTTGCGTGCATGGAGCACTTAGTAACACGAGCACTATTTTCATCCACATCGATACTTAGCAAAGGAGTTGCCCATATCACTTCTCGTTAATATTTTGCCCCAATCACGCAACACTTCTTCTTTTCACTACCTGTTCTTAAAGAAATACTAAAATTGATTGTGAACACGTTAAACTCTCGGAATCACCTGTCACCGATGAGACGGATCCATTTGCTACACAATATACTTGGTTATTCATTTGTGCTGTTTCCAGGTCACCATCATGTCACACAAACAATTTCCGTCTCCTGGGGAATATTATACTAAGACTGAAATCATTGTTTTGGCCAAAGGTCCGAGCTTCTCGCTTTTCACAAATGAATATGAGATAATAGATGATTTAGAATTTCTTGAACAGGGCTATTTTTAAATGAAACCCTATACAGTGTTGTGACGTTCATATGACATAACTTGTAAGAGTGCTTTGTATTCAAATCAGTCACTTGTGTTGACTGAATTCGGACATGTCAGCAAAATAAAAACATATCCTGCTTACGATAAAAATCTCTTCGGAGTAACTCTTAAACAAAATTTGAGCACAAGGCATAATATCATTTAAGACTAGCCTCTTCATTGGTTAAATACGGTTATTGACGTCCATCCTATCAAATAATAATGAAGGGGGTACGATATCGGACCTATATCAACCGCACAGCAGGGGAATAATCACGCTTTCGCTGCACCTACAGGTCGACTAGTAATTTAAAAACTCTGTTTTAATTTCCCGCCCCAGTGACTGCTAACAGTTTGCTATTCATAAACATTTATTATTCCTGGCAGCAGAGTGCGCATCGTGGACTCACTAAATACCCACAGTCGGATACTAATTGCTTTGTGAAGCAACAAGGAAACTATGGAGTATTTTTTCAACTCGCTACAATCAACACAAGCACTGCATACAAATTCTCACGCTTGGAAAATATAGCGCCGAATGGATGGCTTGAAAGATTCATGATTTGTGGAAAGACTTGGCCAAGATTATCATAATCTTCGCACAAAACTACTGATCAGAGATTGTGAAGTCGAACTTTGGCAACCGAAAATGGAAGGGATTACTTCTGAAATGGTGATAAATGTCACCCCGCGATTGACCAAAAATCGAGCGAATTTCAGACGATTAAAAACAAACAGTATTCAGAGCGTGAAACGCTGGGAGAAAGAAAATGAACTTCTTTATGCAATGATTGAAGACGAATGTGAGTGGTTGTCCAAATTATTTCCTGATATTGTGATAACACCGGAATTTTTCTTCTTTGCTTTGGAAGACGGTACGGTACTGTGTCGTTTGGCTAACTATATACAAGAGGCAGCCCAGCTTTGGGGAGAAGAGCATGGCGTAAAAGTCCCAGGCAAAAAAATTAAATATCACGGCGTTCCCAAGAAACGGGGCATGAAAGAATCACAGCTCTTTCGTTCGCGCGAGAATGTCCAGCTTTTTCTTTCGTGGTGCAGGAGTCAGAATATTTCCGAGGCAATTTTGTTCGAGTCCAACGATGTCGTGGAAGTTGACGAAGGTCGAGAAGGAAGTCGAGAGGTTGTGATTTGCTTAATGGAAATCGCGCGTCGCGCAGTAAAGTATGACTTGGATGAAGTTCCTCAACTGATCCAACTGGAGAAAGAGATAGACGCCGAGGAAGAATTGGACGCGCAGAATTCACAGTTGAATGACAAAGAACAAGGGCAAGTTTTGAATGTTGAAGAAGTCAACGCAGAGGACGAAGAAGAGACGGATTTTGAAGGGGATCATGATGAGCAAGATCATGAGCAAGATTCGGAACAAGAAATCGTGAAAAGCCCTCTGTCGAGCGGTGGAGGATCCGATTCGGGTGTCGAGTTGGTAATCGAGGATTGCAATGGGTTTAAACCAACCAGTCCTCAAATCACAAATCTCACTGAGAAACCGAAAAAAGAACACGAGGGAGCAAAAACTCCAAGACCCAAAACTAATAAAACTAAGAACGGGAAAATGACAGATTCAGGTACACACGAGAGAGGACTTGGACCCTCGCTACAACAAAGTAAAGGCCCCAAGTCCGAACTAGACAAACAGGTAAGGAATACAAATATAGTTTTACTGAATATAGCAGTTTAATTCACTCCACGGTTGTTATAGCTCGGTATAATTACACATATTAACCTGGTATTTGGACTGTCACAAATAACAAAACGAACACCGCGGTCGTATTTAGGATATATTCGTCATAAAGGAAAATCGCGAATCCATTTCCGCTGGCTTTGTGCATTGTAAATATTGTTACAAGCCGGAACTTTTTCGAAACTTGCAAAGTGAGTTTTTTAACAACTAGCAGTAGCAAGTTTTATTTACTTCTAGACATGCTAATGAGTCTGCTTTTTTTATACATGTAATACAATAAAAACTTCTAACGACTCGTATTGAAGGGCAACAGAAAAGATTTGTGAAGCTGGCAGAAGTTTGAAACCGGAATCGCACCTATCAAAACATAACGTGTAGTAACAGCTTCCTAGTAGCAGGTCTTTCCATTAGAGATGTCATTTTCTCTCCAGCTGCCTTTCTGTTGAATCTTGGATCATTTCTAAATTAATAGCGGCGGCTGATACAAAACACTGACGTAATTGTGTTTTGAACTTACAATTTTAAACATCATTGCTTGGGCATTATCAGTGAATTCATCTTGATACATCAATGTATAATTCTATCACCCATGTTGTTTTAAGAACATATTAAGAGTAAGAAATTATCTTTTCTTTTTTTACTTATTAGCGATTACAAGACATATTACATGTCTAACACCATCGAGTGCTGAAACGTGGATCGCAAATAATTTGAAAAAGTTAATCGAATGAAACATCTAAACCCGTAACACTTTTTGTTTCGAAATAAACCCATCAAAAACATCTAGCTCGTTTCATGTGACACGGAGGTAAATTAGTTCCTATGGTGCACATTTACAATAGACGCATGTTAATTGTTTTTTTGGAAAACTACAAAAAATATTTAAGAAAACTACATTGACTGCTACAGCTGACTGATTGCTCGATCGTCGAAATTTTCAGCAATTAACTGTTTTTAAAGTAAAAATGTACGGTAATTTTCAGTTGTTTTTTTTGTGTTGTATGAAACGTGAGAAGGCATTAGCAAATCGAATTATTTAACATTTGACAGTGAAATCAAGAGTACCCTTACGATATATTTACTTTGCAAAACCACTTCAAAACGCAGTCTGTGTTTCAGACTGCCTGGCAGTCACACGTTAAACTACGAATGAAAGCGGAACTTGAAACTGTGGATTACATCATTTTTGCATCAGTCAAGGTGTTTCAACAGTTTCTTTTTGCCTATCCTGTCTAGTTTTACAGACAACTTCAAAGACGAAAAGGTTATTAAGGAAATATATTTATAAGATAACCGTTTATTAAACTCAAATGAAGGCGAAATAGTTGGGTTGGGGTAACAAATTTATGAAACTTCAACTGTGTAGTCCCTAAATTACCTAAAAGTCCTAGAATTTACAGTTTCATATATTTCCAAAAATGTTGGTTTTTCCAAAAGATATGGTTACATGTAACTATTTAACTTGGGAAATAAATGGAAAAAGTCAGGTTACCATATATAGTCCTTAAAATAAATTTTAGCCTTAAAAGCAATCAAAAATTTATAAAGTAAATTTGGCACTTTTTCGAATTTTTGTTTTAGTAGGAAGATTTTCTATCTTGGAAATGAATCAACCTGTCAGTTTATGTAGCCAAGAGTTAATATCTGTTTTGTTTTTGTAAGTTCTATTTTACACTGGAATTTTTTTTATTTTTTATTAATATCACTAGCCCATCTTTTTACAGTTGAATTTCAGAAAATATGCTATTGTCACTATAGAGTTCTGAATAATTCACAAAATTAGTTGGTTTTGCATGTCATGAATTGAAAATTGCTTCAACAGACAATATATGTTAGCTCACAATGCCAAAATATATTAAAGCTTACTGTGGTATTTTTCACTCATACTATATATGAACTTAAAATTTTATCTATAAAAGGAAAAATTAGCTGTCGAACTCAATGTTTATCACAGCCCCAGGAAGAAAAGACGTGGGGTCTTTTCTTAAATAATCTTTTGTATTGATCAGTAGTGCATCCTGCACTTGAGTCGAGTTCTGAGTTTATTAAAAATACAAGCAATTTCCAGGTATGGTTTAAGACAATAATTATGCATATAAACAGGCAGACAAACTAAATAAAACATAAATTTATGAAAAAGAACTTTGCATCCAGGCAGAAATCTTAGGTTATTACATGTGGGACTGGTGAAATTGGCACAAAATCTGCATGAGTGTGTGAATACAACTAGAATTAACAAGCAGCAAGCTCAATATTTTGAATGTTCGACTGTATTTCAGTGTCACTGAATAAACAAAGCAACAACCTGCAACTGGTGCCTTCTAAAACTTTATCAATAATTTTCTACCATAACTTAAGATGCAAATAAATTTGAAAAAATGCTGTTTTTCTTGTTCACTCATAAAGTACAAACCATAATTTTTAATAGGATAATTTCCTATTTCAATACATCTCGAGAGTAAACTAGTATAATTATGTTCCTGTCTCAGAAGTTCTGTGTTTTTCCAAATAAAGAGATGCATTCATCTTTGCATTGCTCATTAAAAGTTAATGCCTGACTTACTCTAGATCAATTAACAAACTAATGCTCTTATTAAATTGAAACATTTATATCTTTGAACCTACGAAAGTGAAAGTATTTTTATATTTTCTGAATCACGTGTATCCTCTACAAAAGTGAAAGTTTACCAATAATTTTGTGTTAGTTCCTTCCACTAAACCATCAAATAAAGAGAAGGGATTTTTGATGTTACCAGTTGATAATTTAGCTGTATATTAAGTATTACTCAGTCCTCATTTATACAGTTTTGCTATTGTACTGTTTACTGCCACACACTGAAAGTCATACCTGTTCAATATAATTTGTAGATTTATTATAATTTACATGTTTCATAATTTAAACTGGAAAAGAAGTATATTTTACTTGAAAACCTTGCTTTTTGCTGCAATCTCAAACATTTTAAAAATATAATTCAAATACTTTAATTGGGAATTTATAGTCTGTTATCACAGAAGCAAATTTGAAATTAAAAGAGTTTCACAAATGAAACTTTAATTTATACTTGTCTGTAGATGTACTCTTTGCACAATTTGATGGAGTCATACATATAAGCAAAGAAACTCAGGTTTTCCATTTCACAGAGAATAAGTTTTTTAAAAAAAGTGATGCAGAAACATTTATTTAATTTGAAAACAAAGTAATAAATACTTTTAACTGCCAAAATAAATAGATCTAGAGAACTGTGTGAAATATTGACAAAAAATATTACACTGACTTCCTAAAAATAAAACCGAATGATTAAATGTAATTGCTTCTCAGACTCTAACTAATTTCCTGCTATAAAGTTTTTATATTTTTTGAGTTTTTGCAAAATTAATGTACTGGGTAACACAGGGTTACACATCTATTCTTGAAAAAAAAACTAAAAATAAATGATCATAAATAGGTTTCTGACAACTTGATCAAGAATGTAAGATACACTTGGTTTTTGTAAAGTCATCCTTAACAGGGCATTCAGACAATTTAATGCTGTGTTTTTGTTCAGCCATAATAAACAAATGTTTCAGGAATAGGCTCCTCTTTTTCAACCTTGTATTGCTCAATGCTTAGTTTTCCTGTATGTATGAGTGTCTTGGATATCCAAAAGAGACTAGTAAGAATAAAAATAATAAAATAATAGATAATGCAATATAATTTTTTTTTTTTAAAAAATTAAAAAAAAACAAGTTTGGCATCCAGGCAACAAATATGGGGTGATAAAAATGAGTCAGTGCAAATTTTGAAACCTGTGGGGCAGTTTCTAACGATCATGCCAAACCTAAGCATCTGTTTATTAGCAACAATAGCATACCAAGTAGGACCAAACAGCCTCCAGCCATGTCTAAGACCTCCACCCTATTATCTATAATAGTTATAATTATAAGTATTTCTTAAATGATATTTACCAGTACTAACACCAATCAGCCTTATCAGTGTTTTTCTTAAGGCCAGTACACCGGTACATTGTACCGAAATTTCCCCCGTAGCTGTACCGCCTTTCCCAGCAATGGCGTCTGGCAAGTTTTTTGAAGTCGCCAGATGCACAAAATTGCATCATTTTCCAGGACTCTAAATATCAAAAATGTTCTGGGGAATTCCTCAAGACCCCTCCAGATGCTTGCATCCTGATGACTTCCAACCCAGGTGTACCTGCTTTCCCACTAAGTGTACCCCATTTACCAAGCCTTAAGAAAAACGCTGCTTATACTAGCAAAAAAACCCACTTGGCATCAACTAGTGACCATGCAGTAATATAACGGTATTATATACTAGATATAATACAAAACCTGCAATAAAATTAAGTTTAAACATTTAAAAATAACAATGATTTCACATTCGGTAGTAGCAAATGTATCAAAGCATTAGAAACTATTCCTAAGAAGACCTAATGACTGAAAGTTTATGGGAAAAAATTGAAATTTAGGTGCACTGAAATTATGACTATGTAAATTTCACTTGAAAAAATTTTATATTAAATTAAAACATTTTTGTTTGGAGATTAAAGCAGTTTATGTGTCCACTAAACCCTTAATCCATTTTGGACTGTTCATGAACATAGCAACAGACATGACCACTTCGCCATCTTCCTCCATTTTGGTTTGTACCATTGGCATACACAAAGCCAACTTGAACCTAATGAAACTCTGCATGACCTACTTTAAAAGTCTGTGCTTTTAGCAGTTCAAGTTTGTTCAATTTACTGGTAATTGTTTTTCAATTTTTAAATATGTACTACTTGACTAGTTGAATAATATTTTAAATAATTGGTGGAACTTTTTAACTACCAACTGGTACATATAATATATATGACTAAAAATATATATCTGCAGACCGTAGGACAGTTTGTGATGTTTAAAAAATCCAAGATTTCTAAAAATGCCTGACTCGTTTGCAAAATAGTAAATGCCTAGAATTTGTTTTTTAAAGAAATTTAAAGCTTGAACTGAACAGTCTATTTTGAAGATTAATACTTACAATAAAATACAAAATAACTGAGTTCAAAGAAACTGATATTGTCTTGCAATTGCATCATTCTATACTCAGATCTGTAAAATTGCCGAGAGCTACAACATCAAGATTGTTCACAGACTGAAAGAAGGAAAGTACATCATCTTAGGAAGGGTAATGTTTGTAAGGGTAAGTTGACTATTTCCTGGTGGCTGTCTGTTGTACCTCGAGGCCTGTTTAGCAGGAACTCAACAAAGATATAATTGTAGATGGTGAGGGGGTGGGGGGGACTTCAACCTACAGAGACTTGACCCCTTGTAACCTTTGTAACCTTCCATATACCATTCACAGCTGAAATAATGTTTGCTTTTGATACACATACAAATAAAAATGTCATCTCTTTCATATGTACACCTATAGTTGTATCTTGTCACTGGCAAATTAAAAGTTGTATTCAAGAATACCAAGACTGTACAAGCATTCAGGCTATATCTGGCATGTTTGGGAAATATTTGAAAAATGCTTGAAAAATATTTGAAAAATGAAAAATCACTTATTTCCACTGTACATGTACATTTGTTATGTTAATAAATTGTATTTCTTGCAAAATTTCCCAGCTAGTTACTAGTTAACCTACAAATGTACAAGTACATTTGTTATTTTTATTTTCCAATTTTGGGGGATCAACTCTTACTTGCAAATTTCAAAAATTGCCAGGTTTAATTGCTTCAAAATGGAAGGTCAATAATTTGTAAGCACTGTCAACTTATTCAGTTACATAAAATTGCGATACTTTCCACATACTGTTTAAGACACCTGCTAATACTGACCAAATATTATATACAAGTCCATTGGCTTTAAATATTTTTACATTTGATCTCTGAAATCATAAAAAATTTAAAGTTTATTTATCATATTTCCTTAGATGTTAAATGGTCACATGCTGGTTCGAATTGGAGGAGGGTGGGATACATTGGAGCATTACATTATGACCCATGTACCAAAGGGTAAGAACAACAAATGTCTGTACTTTTTTTGGGGGGGAGGGTGGGTTGGTTGAGACAGGTGAAGGGTTAAACAAGTTAGAGGACTACATTATGACCCATGTACCAAAGGGTAAGAACAACAAATTTCTGTACTTTGGGGGGGGGGAGGGTGGGTTGGTTGGGACAGGTGGAGGGTTAAACAAGTTAGAGAACTACATTATGACCCA
>JAOBYE010719656.1:0-10623 GCA_025403585.1 Parazoanthus swiftii
TGCTGAATACTGCAACTGCACTCCTGACCGGAGTGGTCCGTCATGCAACGCGGTGTGTCAACTAAACGTATCGCAAGAGTCATTGAACTGGAAAACAGGTTATGAACGGCGCTGCTATAACAATAGTAAGAGAGACCAAGACATCCGTCTTGATTCTCAAACTTGTACTTTTAATATGACTACAGAAATCTGTAGCAAAAACGCGTTCCCAAGGAAAGTGGGTAAGAGCCTGAAGTGCGTGTGTCACAACGGTTTCTCAGGCAATGGAACAACATGTACCGATATCAACGAATGTCAATCATCGAATCATCTATGCCACAAGGGTGGGGCTGACTGTATCAATACTGCTGGGTCGTACAAGTGCAAGTGCCGAGCTGGTTATCAAGATTTAGGTGAAGGAACACAATACGAGGGAGAATGGTGTGACGACATAGATGAATGCAACACATTAACAAGGACTTGCCACAAAAATGCATTCTGCAACAACACAATAGGTATGACAGATTTGTATATTAACTTTAAAATGGTCACGTCGGGGATTTTCTCAGTTCCTGCCTTTAAGTTTGTACTTATGCAAAATGTTTTTCTTGCTTCTCTATTGTTTCTTGAAATAACGTACAAATAATAATAAAAGATTATATTCACGAGAACGTTGGCAATACTTTTAAATAACTTGATCCATTATTGTCGCCTCCCAGGTGCACACGAATTGTTTTTCCCACAAAAATTATCATAATGTGTAAGTACTTTCAAATGGATGTGAAGGTAATGGCTGTTTTGACAAGAAATTAAATTATTTGTTTACAGATCTACGCGCTTTTTCATCAGAAAAAATTTTGACTAATAGGTATTATAATTTAGCGCTCAGATTGCAACAATGGGTTGATAATGATGGCGGAAACGCACGAATAATTCAGCGTTTAAAAGCTATAATTATATCCACTGCTTCCAGTTACGAGGTAAAGCAATAAATTGAAAAAAATTTGTCCTTATGAACCGATCGGAGATGTCAAAGTAGTTCGAAACACTGGAGTATCCGCTTGCATGCATCCATTTTCAGCTGAGGGAGAGGGTGGCGCGGCGGCCTTTTGTCACCTCTTGAAGCGGCAACTTAAGATACTCAGAAGTTCTTGAGTATATAAGAAAGTGAAAATAAACTATGGAAAAACAGAGTAATTGCTTTGCTACAAGCTTTCATTTTATTTCTTTTTACGACATTTTACGAGTTTTTCATTGCCTTAACAATTAAGTTTAACAATCTAAAATGACCAAATTTCCATCAAAAGAAATGGAATTAGGGACAACAGGTAGCCCTTTAGACTAGTTTGACCCTACCGAACTGAATCAAAATGAACATACCCAAAATGAAAACAGAAACAGACAGACAGACAGAGAAGGAGATTGATTGATTCCATCTTATTTTATTTCGGTCATTTCATAAGTTACTTTTTTTACATAAAAGCTGTATTGAAACAGAAGTAAATGCTGTAAACTACACTATGATTATGTACAGACTGAAAGAGACAGAGAGACAGCGGACAGACAGAGAGTCGAAGAAAAGAGAGAAGGTTGAGGCCAATTTATTTAAGGTTCTACTTACGTTAAACACTCATATTGAATGACAAAATATCCAGATGTAATATCACTGTCAATGTGTCGGCTTTGAAAAGCCTAAACTAGGAATCCATTAAGTATTGAAACAAATCAAGTCCAACTAGTACAAACTAGATCGAAGTAAAAACCTAGAACAGGATAAGAAAAAATTTGATTCGAGCTTGAGCTGAGCTTTAAAAGTGGGAAGATTGAGCAAGCGACCTGCTGGGAGAGAGGGGGGAAGGGGTGGGGTTGGATTTCCGCGAGAGTGCTCCCTAGAAAAAGCAATTACTTTAGGCGCTGAAATCACTAGAAATGCGTTTATCATTTCAAATATATAGAAGTATAACAATGTGCGTGTATGTAATAAGGTCAAGCAGGAACGTTGAGGTTCGTAATCGTTTTGCGGTTCTTAGAATCATATGGTACAGAAAACAAAGTTCAAAAAAAAGTTCGTGGATGTAACTGGAAAGGGTCATGAGCAACCTGGCCTATTGCCAAAACGTTACTTTTTACTGTGTACGTTTCACCAAGTATTGATAGTTATGAATTACTTTCTTCAGTTACGAAAGATGATAGCTCATTTAACGATATTAGAAAAAGCCCACATACTGATTTCAAGTTTTCGCTATGTTTTTTGAAAAATGCAAGCGTTAGGTATGGTCTGATGAAGGTATTTAGTTACGTTAGTTAGTTAGTTAGTTAGTAGGTTAGATATAGCAAGTGGTTCGTTTTAAGATTATATAGTTAGCTATCAGTTGACTAGTTATATATTAGTTAATATTATGCTGTAGTTAGCAATTAAATGTTTTTTTTAAAATTGTTAGTAGTTAGTTATTAACTCCACGTATTTATCTCAATTATGAACTGAGTTTTCCGGACTTAGAAAATATTCATGGCTTCTATAACAAAGGCGGTGTGATAGTTTAAACTATTGTTCAAAGAACAGCCGCAAATTCAGGTTCAGTTTAACTAAGATAACTACACTGTTTGTTTCGTTGTGTTTTCGGTATGTGACTGAGCTTGTTCTAACTACAAAACTGAAATCTGGGAATGATGTTAATCGGAGCAGTTTGACAAAAACACATGCATCAACACTTGTAGCCATTTCTGCTCGAACCGGTGTTTTTTTAATAATGTTTCATCTTGTTATATGACAGGGTCCTTCTATTGCACTTGCGATAAAGGATTTGTCGGTAATGGAAAAACCTGCCTCTCAGATCGTCTTGCACCCTTCGTGCTGAGCGCTAAACAAGTCAGCCCAACTGCAGTGCTAATCCATTGGAAATCCAACGACACTTCTGGAGTCATGGCTTATCAGGCAATGTACAAAGTATTGATTAAAAACCCCACTTGGCAAAAAAGTGAAATGCTGACATCATTAAACTCGACTTTTCTTTTAAGAAAGTTGACGAGTGGATCAACTTATTGTGTTCAAATAGTCGCTTTCTCTGTGCACAATATCAGCATTAAAAGTGAGGAGTTTTTCTTTAAAGTTCGAGAAAATGTTTTGTTAGTTCGTAAGCGTAAACATATTCTTCCAAAAGATAAAACTATCACAATTGTTGGATCAATTACAACGGCACTTGTCCTGGTCGCTGTCATAGCTGTGTCGTTTTGCTGCGTACAAAGGAGGAGGGAAAAGAAGAGAAATCCACCACAGCAAACCTACCCCCCTGCTCTGGAGGACCTTATCGAAATGAGAACACACCCAGCCAGTTCCAGCCTTACACACAATGAGAAACTTGTCGTCGAGCTACCCGGGAATGGTAAGTAAATACGAAACGAAACGAAAGCAAGCTATGCTATAGTTTAAACTGACACCTTCCAAAAACGTTCTCAATTGCGAAAACTAGGAGTCTAATGGCAACTTTGTGATTCAAGAGGCTGTTGCACTATATAGTTATAAGCGTTAAATTCCTTAATTTCATCACCTTTATAGTCTCCCTTTAACAAAGCAGGTCGGAAAAGAAGTGACCGTCCTTCTGAATAAATCTACACTGTATAACATTTTGGACTTCACCAGACAACATGGCCGGAGCCAGTGACACGTTTTCTAATGTTAAATGCACATCTACTAATTTTCGGTTTTTTTAAATCTATTTTACTCATCGTGATTTTACCTATTTTAAAACTGTTAAAACTTTGGTAATGTCTTGTAAGTAGCTGGAAAGTGTTTTGGGTAGTTACTTTATGTATTCTTCCAGTATACCACATCAGCTCACGATTAGCTGGATTTTGTCATCATGTTTCTAAACACAATTGCTTTACTGTTATTATTTTTATTATTATTGTTATTTACTGTTAATTTTATTGTTATCATCATCATTATTATTATCTTTATTATTATCATTGTTATTGTAATAATATACCGTTACTATTACTAGTATTGTTGTCATTGTTGTTGTTATCATTATTTAAAATACTATTAATACTATTGTTATAATTGTTTTTATATTTAAAGACATCAACAGATAAAACAGAATTACTTTAATATATCTCTGCCAGGTGCATCTGAGATTGCAGACGAATGGGAAGTGTCACGTGACAGGTTAACCCTCGGTGACAAAGTCGGTGAAGGAGAATTTGGTCAAGTGCTGGAGGCTGTTCTTTTAACTGGTGTGTATTGAAAATGGTACCATAGCTTCTGGTACTTTGGTAGAACTTAAAGGACGGTCATGTCATTATTTATCTCCTTGGGTTGGAGGACGGGGATGGAGAGTAGACCGGTTAGAGGAGTTAAGAGCGGGGGTCACTCATCACATGGTTTTCAGGAAAACTGAGGGGAAGATCAGCTGAAATGTTTTATGGCAGGGGGATCATGTGACTATCACGGTGTTCCAACCCCCCCCCCCCCCTTCTCCTATCCCAGGCGATAAATACTGACGGATTTCTAAAATCGCATCTCACAATTCTTTTATTACACGTATTCCAGTTTCTAAATGAAGAAGTTAGTTTGTCCTACGATTTTCTATTTTAAGTTTTTATTAAATCTTTACATAGTAGAGTCGTCATGGTTTTTAAAAACGGGTTATGGTTATGGATTTTCACTGAAGATTGGGATGTGTTAAAACTCCGGTGTTCGTGTCAAGGTTGTTCCTTTCAGACAGCGTGTTTCGTCTCGCATAAAAACGCTCAAATTGAAAGTGCAGATCTTCTAAACTCTTGTTTTTTTGCATGTTGAAGTGTTCTATTAAATGTATTAAGCTTTCTAGAAACAGTTCAGTCGATGATGAGATGAAAAGCTGTTTTGGTGTTCTGTTGGTTAAACCAACTCCACACGGTTAGGATGATAGGATGTTTTGGTGTTCCGTTGGTTAAACCAACTCCACACGGTTAGGATGATAGGATGTTTTAGTGTTCTGTTGGTTAAATCTGCTGTAATCAGTTAGAATGATAGGATGATAAGATGTTTTAAATTTGGACTGTTCCGTTGGTTAAACCTAAAGCAAACATTTAGGATGATAGGATGTTTTAGTGTTCATTTAGTTATAAACTTCATTTCCTTTTATTCTTAGAAAATGGTCCTTCTAAGGTGGCAGTGAAAACTTTAAAGGTAGGAGCGGACAGATTTGACCTTAAAGATCTGACCTCAGAACTGATAATGATGAAGGAAGTTGGACAACACCCAAATGTAGTGAGTCTGTTGGGTGCATGCTCCATAGGAGAACCGCTGTACATAATTATCGAATACATTTCCGGTGGGAACCTTCTGGATTACCTCAGAGCCAGTCGTCGCTCAAATGATATGTATGTGAATGTCGTCTCCACGCTGAGCTCCAGGTGAGTTCAACTTGACTAAAATACCCGGAAGTTTTAAGATATTCAGATAAATCGAAGTACTTTAAAACGTGTCGTCTTTTTTGTTAATATTGTATTTTTAAAGATATTTAGGACATTTCGACATCCCCCACACTTTATTTTAAAATTTCAATACGCGTTCTTTGTTCCATGCTGCTTTCAGCGACAGCAATTAATGTTTCAGCGGTTATTTCTTCAAAGAAGAGCCCCACCATTGTTATCAAGGTAAACAAGAGTGTACATATCTATCCCATGCTGTTTGAGCATATTAAATAACTAAATCAGTGCATAAGATCCACCATAAACACATAACGAACAACAAGTTAATTCGCTAAAAGTAAAACTGTAGCTGTTAACTCAGATATGAGTTTTTCTTTATGAAACAGGGACCTGTTAAAAATTGCCTTAGATGTCTCAAGAGGTATGAACCATATCGCTAAGAAGAAGTTTGTCCACAGAGATCTGGCAGCGAGGAACGTCCTTCTTTCTGAGGATGGAGTTGCGAAGGTGGGGTGAATCACGCTTCCTGTGATTTAATAACGGATTTGTTAAAAGTTCAAGGACTATAATATTGTGTAATCGACCAGTTTTTTTCTGCTAAAGGGTTAACACTCGAAAATTCAGTTTCTGTTTAATTTGACTACGACGAAAATCACACCTTACTAACTCTTATTGATCAAACTTCAAACTTTCCTTTAACTGTCGACTCAAAAAAAATAACAGGTTTTCTAACAACCAAACTTTCCTAGAACCAATTTCTCTGCCTTAAAAGTAGAGCACCCGAATTCCTCTGCAATTCAAAAAGAGAAAGATCGCTTCAATTTGGATTTGTGTTTCGGACGTTCCAACAATTCGCGCAGGATGGTTTAGTAGATAAAGGTTCAGTTTGTATTGTTCAAATCAAAGTCTTATTGTTAGTAAGTCCTCAACTCCTAGCTGAATCTGATTCGACAAAAACAACTGGTGCGGTGCAAAAAAACCTAATTGTAAGTGCAAGCTAGCAATGTGAACGTTTCTACTTTTATTGACTTTTTCCTTTTACTCTTTTAACTCCAAGATTTAGTGTCAATTGTGCTTAAGTACAAGTGAAAAAGTCATTTGCGTTGCATTGTCATTTCATTGTCCTGGCCAATTTTTTATCAATGAAATTTACGAGGTATTTGCTCCTCGGCCTGTTAAAAACACAAGACATCGCATTGTCAGTTGGATTGATGTATCATCAGATGCAATGACAATGCAAACGTCTTTGTGCCAAGATTGATTGACCACCCTCTGATTGGGTGTAGGCTGAAAATAAATGTTGCAGAGAAACATTTAGCCAATCACTAGTGCTTCCTACACACTTGCATTGCCATTTGATTTACATTGTTTTTACCACACTTTAGCGAAAATTTACACTTTACGAAATGATTCTGTTGACAATATTAGTGCTCTGCAACTTCGTTGGCAGGAATTAACGAGGTTACGCCCTAAGTCCAAGTACTGCCAACTTTACATACAGCTTACTAAATAGAAAAAAGCCTAAACGACACTGTATAAATGTTTGTCAATAAAACTTCAACACCCTAGTTAAAGATTTTTGTTATTTAAATTCTAGGTTTGCGATTTTGGTCTGGCGAGGGATGTGTACTGTGAGGGCCAGTATGTGAAGACGGGGCGGAGCCGTTTGCCATTCAAATGGATGGCGCCAGAATCCATTCAAGAACACATTTACACTACTAAATCTGATGTGTGGTCGTTTGGGGTAACGTACTTTATAAGCCGTACGACTTTAAAAACAGGAGTTTCAACTCAATTTAACTTTCAGACTATTTCGCTTGAATTAACTTATACATTCTCATTTATTATTAATACGCTTAAGAGGAGCCGTAGAATATGAATTGCTTTGAAATTGGGTTTTATGTTAAGGTAGAAGAAAGATGATCGGTTAATGGTGGCCACAAAAACAAAAGATGATTTTGGTCGCCTTGTTGAACGTGGAACTTAACCCTTCAAGAAAGGTTCTGTTAATAAGATCTGATTCATTTTACTATAAGCGTACGGGGAGATCACTTCAATCATTATAGTGGTAATGTACGTGGGACCTGTAATAGGGAGCAGCAAAGCATAACACGGGATATGTTGTGGGTTTTTCTTCTCTCTTTTGAAAGTAGTGAGACTAGTCGAACAGTTTAACCCGCTTCCTAAACACGTTTCACTGAGGCAAAAGAATATTGTCGCACATAATAAGCCGTCAACCAGGTTTATTGGCTGTTGGGGATCTACCCAACTACACTAATCTCCCACACATATTTGGGATGTGTTGGATTAGCAATATTCCGGAATATCTACATGTAGAATAACAACTCCGATCGTTTCAAACGAGCAGTCTGCTTCTTTTATAATATATAAAACGAACTGTAAGTTTTTAGCTCATCCTAATTATCATTTTGGATAATCCTTTTGTCGTCCATTGGCTCGAGAGGCTATTTAGAAACGTTCTCATATTCTTAATTTGAACTGGAACACGATTAATCAAATGCGTCCTTAAAGTTCGAGGGGGTTTGTTTTACAAAGTGTTTTAAGTAGGATAGCATTAAAATGCAGGTAACTACTTGTTTTTCTACAAATGTCGATTAAAGGTACATAATACAATAGACCTATTTCGATTTACTTTCAAAATACAGCCTGAAACAAAAGACACCAACACGAGGCTCTGGGGAATAATCCATACAAACTCTGTATTGTATTCCCCAAAGCCTCTTGCTGATGTCTTTGTTTCAGGCTGAATTTTAATACATCGAAATTGGTCTACTGGATGGCGATGAAGTCGAACCTCAACTAACTTAAAATGACATGACTTTTACTACACTTAGGTGCTTCTCTGGGAGATTGTGACCATCGGAGGATCGCCCTACCACGGCATTCCAGTAAACCTTCTTCTTGGCAAAGTCCTGTGTGGGTATCGTATGGAGAAACCTGACCATTGCTCGGAGGAACTCTACAGCGTCATAAAGGTATAAGAAAACTTCCGTATTAAGTCTATTTAGTTTTGTCCCAAGCCACGGCAGTTATTCCCGGATCGCTGTCCAAAATACGAGTTACCACTGGGGCATTATACAAATTTGGTTTATCGTTATCTTTCTGTTAGACACCCGATTGGGAGAAGGGGGGTGGTCTTAATCTTGGGCCTTTCTGAAGAAGAGACGGAGATCGTTAGAGAGGGGAAGGGCTAAATAAGAAGTTGTATTCTGACCAGGTTTAAACGTAGACTTAGACGTTAAAGTTCGTGCACGCCCACAAGATCACGAGTCTAATAGACCAATTTCAATACATTAAAATTCAGTCTGAAACAAAAGACATCAACACGATGCTCTGGGGTGTCTGTTCACTGTTTTATGTATCAATAAGTATCAAGACATAGACAAGCTGCCATGCATGAATGTTACTGTAACAGTTACTTCACAGAAGGAACTTTCGACTTTTTCCAGCTATTTTTCTACAGTGTTCTGTGTTATTGACCTTTTATCGATTGCAGAAGTATTACTCCTGAAGCTTTGGCTCATACCTATGTAGTTGCCCATTTAAACTTTCTATCCGGATAGAGAGTGTAGATATGTTTTTCTTGGTGCATCGATCCACAAAGGTCATGTTTTAATATTATTCATTCTTATTCCTAACCTGTTTCTAAATCAATTGAGTGTATATAACCAGACTTGCTTGAAACAATTTTTCGTATACCGCCAAGTAATAGCGTGTTTTCCCTTCAAACACACGATTGAATCTAAATTGAAGTTTTTTTTGTCTTCCAATACCACATTGTACAGAATTGTTGGGAGTTGCAGCCTGGAGACAGACCATCGTTTGAGAATCTATGCCACCACTTGACACGGATGCTCTGTCAAACGGGTCGAAACTACATCAACGTGGAGATTACTGGCGACATCGACCAAGACATGTGGGAAACTGAGGAGGAAGGAGCCGACTGTGTTATCCATGTGTAGCATGCACATGCTGAAAAAATACACACAGGGGAATGTGGTACACTCTTTTTTTCATTAAGAACCAATAAAATTTTGCTAAGGCTCAATGTTCTTATTTTTTCGGCAGTTCCAGCTTCAAAATGATCTTATTTTGTTCTTAACGGATGTGTTTTCCGTATAGGGGGTTAAACTCGCCTAAAATTCGGTAAGGTGCTTTTGTGCACTGTTTCACAAGAATTTTGAATTAAGTGTCTTTTGCATGACAAACTTTTTTAAACGCCAATGGTGCGTTATCGGGGAGCTGAGTACTGTAGGAATACTGCGTTCAACGTTGTAACTTGCACAAGTTTTTGATTCAGCCGGAGTTTGTTCTTATTTTTCGGGCAAACTCAGCCTCAATGTTCTTATTAAGTTTGTTCTTAATACAAAAGGAGTGTATTTGTATCTAATGGTTACACGACAAAGCAGAAAAACGGGAAACACGCTGTTTTGCAATTTAACTGGGTTTTGAGAAAGATGCGATTTTTTGGATTCCTTTAATTTTGCAAGTCACGCTGGTGTATATAGTCTTCTGTCCAGCCTTTCTGCCAGTTTGGGGTTTATAAACCTTATAATATCTTGTATCTGCACCGGTATCGCAGAGGTCATGGGTTCGATTCCCGTTCAGGCCTGAATTTTTTTTCAGGCCTTATTCTCAACTGCTTAAGTTGAGTACTTTACTGCGATGATCCTTCATTTGCTTAAAAATATCTTGTATATAACATGGTATTGAACACCCCCATACGAGGAGTTGTCATTAGGAGGAATAAATTCGTTTATTTATCTATATAGTATTCTGTTCTGATACAAGGTGAGAGTTTGAGGCGATAGAGGGTCATACCCTACCAAATTCTGAGTGAGTAATTATCCCTTACCAGAATATGGTAAATAAGGTGTCTAAATATAGTGATTTGTAGTTTGTGAACTAATAATATGTTCGCTCTTAGTGTGACCTAACAACGAAGAAGATATTTCAGTATTGTAATTTTTAATAGATCAAAATAAAGGCGAAAAGAGTAACAGACCTTCATGCATATAGGCCGACAACATTGCCTTTGAATTTTCATTCATTGAAATATTGTTAATAGTTATATAGTATAAAGAATGTGATAATTATATGCTGCAAGTAGGCATTTTGATTGTCATTAACGATTATTATTATATTTGTTATAGATTAATCACAATCATAATCAAAATGGTAATAGTAATAATATTACTACTACCAGTA
>JAOBYE010719689.1:0-25158 GCA_025403585.1 Parazoanthus swiftii
AACGGCCAAAATGCGGTCTGAAGCTGTTAACCAATCAGAGCACTGCATTAAACAATAGCAAAGCTTCAAAACATAAATAGAGGCGCGCGTTGCATGCCGGTTGATGATGGGCTTTTAAGAAAGCTGCTACGATTTTTGAAAATGTTAGGAAACTTTCCAGAAATGTTGGAAACCTCTACAAACCTTTCAAATTTTTCCAAAACGTTTTCAAAAAGCTTTCGAGGAATTTTGAAATGTCAGGAAAATCTTCGGAAATCGTTCTTCTTACTAATGAGGTCATAGAATACAAGTTTGAAACAATCGCGTCTTTATGGTAAGTACACCATCTGTCAACCTTCTCTGAGGAAACATTCTTTTAGAAAAAAGCAACAAAGGAGCATCAAGGTTCAAAAGAAACAGTATAGCTTCCATACCCCGCTCTTTTTTTCGTATTGACCGCTCTCGTAGATGTCACGTGACAACCCAAAGTCGGAAACCATTGGACGATTGTTTTCTCCAAGAAGCACATTGCGGGCCGCCAAATCTCTGTGAACACACTGAAATACAAGCGTACCTGGTTTCAGGTTTGTTTTAAAACAAGAACGGAGATTTGTGTAAGGAGGTGACACGTTTCGTAGAAGTAAAGCGACTTATCTATTTTGTATTACATTTAACGTAGCTAGTTTTGTAACTTTTTTTTATCTTCTTCCAACGCATTTTCTTTATTAGTTTTGACTAATGGTTCTCAGTTTAATACGGTCAAGCAAGCTGAGGTCGGAGGATGGACGGCTCTTAAGCCACTGGGTATCTTTGGTTTTCCGTTGTTAAACAAGTAAAGCTATGTATATGGCCATATTTATAGAGCTTAACAACTTTTCCTGAAACCCATCGAGGGGCAGTTTGAAGGCTTGTTTGTAAAAGTACATGCTTTCTGTTGTCATGTCAACCATATTTTGATAGAAAATTTCTTACCCACATCTTGATTCGATAAACAAATGTGCTCCGCGGATGCTCACATAAATGGATGATTTCAATATGACGTATGATATACATTTTGCCGTAATAATTTTGCCTTTGCCAAAACATGTCTATAAATCCAAAAGGCAGGCAGATTAACTACTCAGCCCGATAAATTGAACACTTTTGGAGTAATATGTCGCTTAAAAGGTAAAATTTATAACTTATTGTGCCTTTTACCAAGACCTCTACGAATTCACAAGCTCTCAAACACCACGCATGGAAATAATTGAAGCTTGTTAGTTAAAATTGAGCAATTCAGTGCTTAGACGTCAAAGTACACTTTGACAGCATCACTGAAAAAACTGTTATTATATTTCTACTGATCATTGCAATAGTAAGTACGACAATACGTGGTGTAAGCTATATAGAATCGACCAACGCGCAAGTTCAAAGTTTTTCAGTGTCAAAATTTTTCAAAATTTTTCAGTGTCGGTAAAAAAAAAGAAAAAAAAATTACCCTCTGTTTTGCCAGGTGGTTCATTCCTCGTGCTATGCCGTACGCAAACTTCAGTTTCTCCACATACTCCAGGTCTGACTTGTTCTCTTCAATGTTCTCATATCCATGCCCGGGCTTCTGACGGTTGGACTGAAGGTAGCTTATCAGGGAACCGTTCTCGGCAAACTTGACAACAAGCCACAGAGGACCTGGGGGTGGATCAAAAGGGTAACAAATGCAAATAGATTCGTCGTATAAAGTCACGAACCTTGGCTATTCAACTATTCTCGCATTTCTTAAACTCAAACTTGACTTACCGTCTGAGGTGCACGCACCAATCAGGCTGATAATGTTTGGATGCTCTCCGACGTTTGCCATAATGTTTAACTCGTTTAATAAGTCACGAAACTCGGTTTCTGTCGCGTGTCCTAAGGAAAACAAAGAAAAATACTATGCATCGACAGGCCTAAACATAGCTTTGCAAAAACGTGATGACGTTATATGTCATCAATTCTTCAGAACACAATACGACCCACTTTGTCTTTCAAAAAGATGCGATTCACAGGTCAATTTTATAAAACTCGTGGTTTATTACTTTGTATATTTCCCGGTCTTCGCGCTTTTGACATTGCCATCAATGTCAAAGCATGTTGATGTTACTTAGCTTATTTTGTAAAAGTGATACCGCAATTCCTTTTATCTCTATTTGAAAGGTAAAAAATACTGTCGGCACTGAAACAGCCACTGGAAAAGCAGGAAATCAAGTTGATGGCCTTAAGAAGCTCGCCATAATTTGCCGCCTTTTTCAAGAAGTTGTTTTGTTTCCGTGTTTGACAAGTCAATCAGAGTTTTCCTCCGTTCGCTGGCACTCGCACGTGGTTAACACTTTGTTCGCGTTCTGTTTTCCTCTTTTTATCAGTTCAACGGTAAACAAAACTCTTTTTAACAAATTTGCAAAGATTGATCTGCTGTTCTCAATTGTTAAGGTGAAGGTAAAGTAAGTAAGTAAGTTAGTAAGGAAGTGAGTAAATAAGTAAGTAAATAAGTAAGTAAGTAGGTAAGCAAGTAAGTAAGTAAGTAAGTAAGTAAGTAAGAAAGAAAAAAAGAGAGTAAGTAAGGAAGGAAGGAAGTCGGAAAGTAAGAAAGAAAACAAGTAAGTAAGTAGGTAGGTGAATGAGCGAGGAGGTGAGTAGGTATGTAGCTATGGAAAAAAGTTTTTAAATTTTCTCTTACGTTTTAACATCTTGATTGCGCAAGTGGTTGTTTCACCGTCCTTTGTTAGAACTCCTTTTTTTACCTCGCCAAAAGCCCCAGATCCGAGTTCTTTTCCAACTTGGATGTAGTCACGTGGTATTTCCCACCACTCCCTCACAATTTCGCTGCTTCTTCTAGCGTCATAGTTATGGTGAGGAACTTTGTAATAAGGCGTGGTTTTATCTCTTTGCAGCTGAGCACAAACAAGTTAAAACAATTGGCAAGAGTTAGGAGTTTCATTGCTAGCTATACGGATTAAGCAAAAGACGATATGGCGCACTGAAATCGCACATGCGCGAGCATCACAAAGCAATTCAAGGCATCCAAATCCCACGAAAAATAGATAGGCATTCATTCCAAGTTTATACTTCCTTTCTTAGTTGATATACAAAGACAAGAAATTCAAAAATAGTTAGAAGGCAGATTACGTGTAAGTCGGTTGTTATATGCTATGAAATCGATTTTAGGATGTTGTATCGATTTTTAGAGCTAAACCTTGCTATGTTAATTTTATAATTATTACCTGTTCAAATTCGATCATTGCCTCTTTTCGTTTCTTTAGCACTTTTCGTACCCTGCACCAAGTTAACAAACCAACCAAGAACGCCACAAGTAAGACACCAGAGATGGTTACTGACAACATGAGTGCTAAGGGTATGTCTGCAAAAATAAGAATTCGTTTGTATGACGATAAATGAGCGAGCTTTAAAATGCAATCTCAGAACGAGACGCGGCGTCAGCGGCCGCACGCCACTGTTCAAGATGGCGACACGCGGATTGTTCGAGCTCAAGAAGTAGGTAAACTAATTGTTTGGTGTCAACTCTGTAAACAGAGTATGTTTTCAAGTTTTAACTTCCACTATGAATTAAGGTAATGCCAAACTTTATTTGAGAGCAGAAGTTCACTTTAGCCGATATTCATGGTCGAACAAAAAAAGGGAAGATAAAACTGACTGATACGTGTACCTCTAATGCTCTGGGATGGGTTTTGTCCCCGGTTTGCATACTACAGTACGGTTATATGTGCTATAATACGAACATACGGCGCAGCTTTACCTCCTCTTACTCATTCTTTCAAACTGCAAGCACAACGCAGCGACAGCAATTATGTAGAACTCAGTAGTATAAGCAAATAACAATATATAAAAACTCTCATGCGTCCCAAACATAGTTGATTGTAGAGGTAAGTGGAGATTCATCCATCCAGTTCAGTATGTAATATGTGTTTATGTGAATGTAAATTAAAGTTGAAAAAGGCATTAAGCTTTCAGCTGTGTCTGTAGCCTTGTTCACAATGAGAAATAAAGGAGAGTGTTTGTCTTTCTCAGATGGTTGCGTGGGCCTTGGGTTGGTTGATCGTAGTTGAGTGGGGTGCTCCTTTTTGAGAAGAGTTTTGCACATCTTTAACCGAATGGTATCGATCAAAACGATTAAATTAGGAAAAATTCAACCGTTTTCAGAAATCCAATTGCGATATTTCAAAAATGTAATTCGCAGTTTTTAAATATTCAAATAGTTTAAATTCACCAAAGGATGTAGCCAACAATTTGTTAACTGACTGTGCTTTTTTTTGCCTTGATTTAAGTGGGAACATTAAGTTAGTCTATAATGTTGAACGTGCAGGCCGATTCAGTTTAACGGTTTTGATAACGCGTATGACTGTCACATTAAACACGTTCCTTCCCACATGTCCTTCTCACCTGAAGTCCTTGCTCTAATAATCTTGCTTTTCTGGTTTCCATATTTGTTGTATGCGACGACAACAACTTCGTATGCAGTATTTGATGTCAAGCCGTTTATTACCCCAGAATATTGCCCGGCAGGGAGCATGTCAGTGGAAATCATTGTCGTCTTGCCCACCTTCCTGTACTGAAGATTGTAACTGGTTATGACGTAAGCTTCGTGGCTCTTTGGAGCAGTCCAGGAGAACTTTAGCTGAGTCTGTTTGGCTTCTATAACTTTCGGGTCACGTGGTGCGGGTGGAGATTCTACCAATTGGAAGTAATCCCGGTAAGCCAATATTTTAGTTGTAATAATTGTAACAGAAAAAAGTACGGACAAAAGTGATAACTTTTATCGTTGTTAATAGTATTTTGTTAGTATTGAAAACAGCACATTTAATAGATATAAATAGTAATTGTTAATCACACATTAGCACTGACTGAAGGTGTTGTTGTGTCATTTCGATATCACCACTACTTTATTTACTACTGTTAACTTCTAAGACAATCTTGACTTTTGCAACTCGCCGGATGCCATGAGGAATGCTAGTATTATATTTTACTACAAACTTTTTCCGCACTACACAACTACATAGTTTAAGGAACTATGTATGTTTTTATTAACATCATGTTGTGATGTTTTTGTTGAACAAGTTTGTAAAGACACTCGGATGTTCTAACTCTTTATGAACCGCAAAGCACCTGCCTGTCTTTGCATTCTCCGGTCCTGATCAATTAGTTTTGATTATTGACAATAACAATAGCCAACTTGTTGTGACAAAACTTAGCCATCTAAAGACAATTATCAGTCATTACAAACCAAGACAACGAAGGTGTATATATTATTGCTTCGTTTGCAAAGTTGTTGAACACGTTCATCATAACACGAGTTGCGTTTTCATACTTCAAACTAGGAAGCTGCTTTCAATTTTTTTTCTTTGGAAACAGTCTTTGATTAACGTTGTATCTCTTTTATGGTATGTTAAAGAATAAGTTTCCATGTATCCTTACATATCCCTCTTCTTTACCTTGTATATTAAACTCCATAACTGTCAAATCGCCGAGGTGAACAGTTTTCCCTAACAGCACATGGTTGAGTCTATCTCTTATAGCCTTTGAAGCTAAGCTTTCGAGGCTTGGGTTGCTAACTGTGGCAAAAATCTTCATTTCTGCAACAACGCTTCCATTTCTATAAGAACAAGGGTTTGGAAAATCAATTTGACGTTCAAGTGTCTTGCTAATCAATGTTTGTATACTTTCTCAATATCATTTTGAACAAAATTTTATAGTCTGATTTTTGTAAAAATCAAATCTATGTATCTAACGTTGAAGCACATTTCAATACTATTACTACCACCTCCACCACCGCCACGTGTCCAAGCCAGAGTAGGCTTCTCTGAGTAAGTAGAACGAACATGCTCGAGATTTCTGCTTGCTCCATTACTCTTATCTGGGACGCGGTCTTGCTAGGTGATGAACAAATTCCTCTGAGGTAGCGCGTGTGAAAGGTGTTGAATCTGCGCTCGTTTTACTGCCGTAGAGCAGCATTCTGAGCACTGTTACTACTATATACTATATACTACTACCACTAGTACTATGATAATAATAATAGTAATATTAACAAAATTAACGTTAGTTTTTTAAATACTCAAATCAAACGTTTCGGTTTACAATGAAAAGTTTAAAAGTATTTGAAAATATGCAAAAAATAATAGATAGGTCAAGATAAATAAGTTAACTTATAGCTTTTCTTCTGGTGCTCCGTGCAATAATGAGATTTTTACTTCATACAACGCTTGCCGAAGTTTTCGATGTCCAATTAGAGAGGTGATTGTTTTATATAAATATTTTAAGCAACTGAATTCGAATGCAATTTACCAAGACTTAGTTATAACTTCAAAGTGCAGGAAAGTTTTCGTAAGGAGGGGATTAAGTGACTGCATAAAGTCTCACCATTCGTACCTGAATCGTACAACTTTTGCGGCCTTTACGTTGAATGTTTCACTTGTATTGCTAAACAAACTTATTATCTAGAAAAGATAGTACAGAACAAATAGAATAAATGTTTGTAGTATAGAAGATAGTTTAGAATAAATAGAATAAATGTTTGTTAGTCTTAAAATATTTTAGAAATAGATGCAATATGACATATCTACTTTGCAAAGGTGGATATACAAAACGGGTTCACGTTACCATAGCAGAAAGGTTTCATCGAGTTTAAAAATCAATGAAGTACTGCAATACTCGTGGTGTTTTTGCTGAAGGTTTCCACTATACATAATATTACCAACTTCAATTGCAACATTTCGTGGATATTTTGCCTAAATTCGAAAAAAAAAATGGAACTGCCAAAGTATGCAAAACCGTTAGATCTCGGAAGATTTAACATGTCACACGATAACGCTCTTCAAGCGGAACGTTTGCTAGAAGTATTAAACAAACAGGGAGGAGATTTCGAAGAGACAATTACAAAAAATCTAACGGTAAAATTGAGATCATCATTGAAGGAGTGTCCAGACGTGCAAGTCAAAATACAACTGTGACGAAATGGACAGTTAACAGCGAGTGTTTAACTAAGGACGTACACGACACTTGTTCATTTACCTTTTGACAGAAATTTTCTCTCAGCAATAAAATGTTATCATTTTTGTTTGCGACTCTTGCTTATTGCTTTATTGTAGCTTAATTCAATTTGTAATTTAACATCCAGAAATTATCAAGAAATTCAGTTAAATACCTGCTCTGTGACATTTGATGAAAGCTCCCTATACATCGCTGATCTTTCATTGTAAAGGTCTTCATGAAATGTTTTGTTCAACGTCAACTGAAACTTTACAGTTGCAACACCTGGTGGAAATATCAATATTTTGTTACCAAAATAAAGGTGTTCGCCGTAATCATCATCATCATCATCATCATCAATATCATCAACATAAACATAAATGTTAACACTGCCTTTTTAGTTAATCGTGACACTTACCTTTTGTAACACTCAGTTTAACGCCTGTGGTTACCAAGCCAAACGTGTTGTTCATAACGCATGCGTAATAACCGCTGTCCCCTTCCTTTCCATACGACACGTACCAGGAGTTATTTGACAATTGTTTTGACTCTTTGTCAATGTACGAAATGTTTCCACTGAGCTCTGAAATGTTCAAAATTTCTGTGCTCCCAAGAAGCCGCTTGCCGTTCCGAAGCCAGAACACCGTGGGCTCAGGTCGACCTTGGTACTCGCACGGCAAAGTGAAAGAGCTTGCTTCTTTAACCACGATGGAGCGCTTAGAATACAACGGTTGAGGGAGCCCTGGAAACAAAGTAAGGCTGCTAAGTCAGTACTTACTGATTTAGCTTCCGTGTTGCATGGAGCCATCGTGAAACTGTGACAACTATGGTCAGCTTCAGTAGCTGGATCGAATCTTTTAAAGTAGAACAAAGCTGTTTTGCTCTACAAAACGAAACTAAATATCTCAGCTGACTGTCTCTAAAGCGATATCAAGTAAAAACGTTAAACTTGATTTAATGGTTACTGCAAAAAGTCGATTCATGGATAACTTATAGAAATGACAATTGATAATGACAGGTTCACCAACATTTGATACTAAATGACGACATTACATGTTTTTAAAAGTGTTTGGTCAGACGACGGTTAACAGAAGCAAAATTGAGATGGTCTAACTAGCAGCTAACCAATTAACTAACTTATAATAAGCTTGACTTAAAACATTTATTTAAGTTTTAATTTAGAAATGACCATAGATATAGACTGTTCCCACTGCAGTTAAGGCTTTGAGGAATAAGATCTTAAATATTTCCAGTTGCAAGAAAAAGGTGTTTCATATATGCGTTTTACATGTTAAAAAATGTTATCACACTCTTACCACACGGACAAGAGCTTGTCACGCTGGTTGTGCTGTTGGGCCCAGCTCCAGCGTTGGTGAAGGCCGCCGTCATGATAGTATAGTTTTTACACTCGTTAAGTGGTACAAGTGACGTCAATCTCTCTGACGTCACAGAGGCATCTTTATAGAACGCGAGTCCTTGGTAAAGGAGCACCTTGTAGCCTTGTAGTTTACCGTGTATGGACTGTTCAGGCAGCGCTGTCCACGATATTTTCAATGTGTATTCCTGGCATAGTAACTTTGCGGCAAGATTACCTGGTGAACGACTTGGAACTATAAGAGAAGCACAAACGTATTTCATGATGTTGTTACGCTATTCCGTTACACACTTAAGTGGAAGTGAACTAATTCAAAGGTCTCATTAAACTAGTATACATTTTTTGACATTTCCAGATTTTACACTGAGTTAAATTTACATTAGTGCATTTGCAGTTGGGAGGTTGCAATACGTGCTAATGCACACAATATGTCAATGGATTTCTTTTTCTAGCCTTAACTTGTTTTCAGAAGTCAATATTCATTGTGATAATATTTACTCATCCAGTTTTTGCAAAATTTGGTTTCATGGTTACTGTTGTCTTTTTCGCATCAGTAACTGATTCACTACAATTAAGACCTATTTAAAGAATGCCAAAGTTATGGCTTTTAGCAAGAACCTGAAGATTGTGCGATATTAAAATAGGCAGATTGACAGCTCTGCGAAACAGAACAAGCATTCAGGCTGAGGCAGCGGTGTCCTTGCTGGTATGGTAACATTGAAACTACCCTATCTATAGCAATGAATGTATAATGATAGCATTGTTTTCAGATAATTTATCTATTAATACTATTTACAATAAAAGGGAGCTCTTTCACATCAGGTGATTTTCAAATACGTTCAGTTTTGTTAGTTGCATTTCCAATGCTGCCGACGTGCTTTGCAGCTATTATAAGTATCTCATATCCTTTTATGGGCTTGAAAAGAAATCATCTTTACTCTTATACAGCTTTATCAGTGAACAAATGAGGAGGAACTCGGAGTATGAGGAGAAAGGAGCGTGATGTGGGAAAGAAATTGGAGAGAGCAGGATGAAAAAAGGAAAGGAAAATCTATGTTAAAATCAGTACTAAGGAATTATGACCTCATGTCCCATTGAACGTTGCAGTAGGCAAGAAAGTACTGGAGAGAAAAGGTTAGAAATGTAACCATTGAGGTCACCTGCTCTTACCGTCTTCCTTGGTAGTAACATCAGAAGCGTCTTCCATCATGTGTTCTAAAATATAGAATCCTGCATTAAGGCCAACTCCAACAATAGCCATGTAATACTTTGAATATGGTTTAAGCCCAGTAACCGTATAGTTCCTTGTGCTGAGTGACGCGGAAAAATATTTGTAGTTTGTATAGTGTTCGCTAACAGCCAACCACATCACCAGATAATGACTAAGGACACCGCGATGAAACTCAGGAGCCAGAGGTTTCCAGCGAATAAAGACTGTCGTGGGACTCGTAGCGTAGATTTCGGTTACTTCACACAAAGCGTTTGGAGCTGAAAACAACCAACCAAAATGAGTTTCTGATTAACAAATCACATCAAACTGCAACAACACTACTTTTATCTTAGAACACTTTCAAGTATTCTTAAAAGAACACACTTTTGATTCAAGGGAAACAAAACTGTCTGTTTACCCTAGATATCAGCGCTGCTAACTTAGGGGAACTTTGTTTCAGTGTTTAAGTATTAAGTCTGTTTTTCAGAATCGATGTTTCTCGATAACGACGTAGTAAGACCCAGTATCACTCAGCTCAGGCAGTGCTCACCCCATTTCCACTGAAGATGTTGTCATCTTGAGGAACAATTTTCATCAAGATTTAAAAACTAATACTTACTTTTATATAAGCCTTTAATACTGCATAAGACATAGTTCGTTTTAAACCCACGTATCTTGGACAACATGAACAGAAATTAAAACTTTTTTTCTTTGATAAGTTTATTTTATGAATATAAATTAGCTAATGCCGAAACAGTTTAAATCGGAAGATTGTAGAAAATGTTGTAATTATCTGTTGAGCACATTCATTCGTAAATCGTAACTTACTTCCTTCGCGAGTCTGAAAGACCATTGGAGAACTCCACTCCCCGTCTCCTTGAAGTGTTTGCGCTCTAACGAGGATGGTGTAGTTTGTATAGTACTTGACATCATTAATATCAACTGTAGTGGTCGAAGGGCCGGTCAGTATAGACTCGATTTTTCCCAGGACACCAGTCATGGAATAGATTATTTCATATCCTCTTAACGATCCGTTTATATGTGAAGGTCGAAACCATTTCACTCTAATGCCCGCGTTGAATACATCATCTCCCAACTGTTCACCGGTGACATGTGATGGGGCTGACGCTAAAACTGACAGATAATAATTAATTGCGTTTCAGGTAGTTAAGCGCAAAATTTAATTTTACTTGGAAAACTTCATAACAAAGTAGATGATCAATTCTCCTCGCAAATCAAAATCTCAAAACGTTTTGCTGCCAAATTTAACGTTTTCACTGGTTAAAACTCCTTTCAATAGTTTTTCAAAAATTGTGATTCGATTAAGAACATTGTTTTACGTCATTTAAAGTTCAGCAAGGTGATCGTGTTAGGATTGTCGCATTTATAAGTCTCGGCACTTTTACCGCCCTCAGTCCCAGGAACTCCACGAAGCACAATTCGGGGAAAATATTAGCGAGTATGGTTGAATCACGATTTCCATTTTTGCGAGACCAATGAGAGTGAAATTATACCATATTTAAAGTCATTTCAATAAAATATATTACAAGCCAAAGTGAGATGTGGACTTATAACCCTGTAGTGTGTTACCAGACCGCTGCTCTATACCAGCTCAGCTACTGAGAGAGTGGTATGAGAGTTATAGCCCTAGTCATTGATATTTCAGCAACTCTAAAACGGGTTTGAATATATCCCAGTCTAGTATTTTTTTTTGTGTTTTATGTGGTACATCTACATCTACATCTTATCAAGTCGGTAAAATTGAAAATATCACACCAACTGATGTACAGTTAGATGTAACCACTTTACAATATTTCCGATCCTATTTCAGCACACTCACCTTGACCATAGATTCCTGGGATCATCAGTAACGAAAAAACGCAGACTATTAAAGAACGTTTGCCGTAGTGCGTGTTTAGCATTGCTCCTGGAAAGGGAAAAAGTGATAGCTAGCTAGTTAGGTGATTCCCTTACTAAGGCATATATATACTGAGCAAAACCTCACAAACTCTTTTTACAAATCCAATCAAAATCAATTAAATCCTGCTTTACTGTAAATTGGTTTGACAGACTTTTTCGTTTAACAATTTGGTTGTGACGTAAAATTTATACTTTACTTCTTGTAACGATGAACACAGCTTTGTGATTTACTTGCGTTATCGACGATATGTAAACGGTTTTAATTTTATTACTTTGTCACAATATCCTTATTGTAAGGATAACTAAAAAAGACGTTGTAAGTTTTATCTGCTAACCAACACAACCTCTCTCCCAAAATAGGTCTCAAATTACCCAAATTGAATTTGAGAATTCTTCTGACAATTGATATAGTTACCTTTGATCAAGATGGAACTGGTTTTCCAATCGTGAAACTTAACGAATCATAGATGTTCTTAGCAAAAACTCTAGAAAAAACTAAAGCAACAATTTTGCATTCCGCAACTCATGTTGAGCCGGAACAGATCAGTCTCAACCGAAATAAAAATCATGTTTGAATTGACTCGGCCACTACCAATCAAATACACAACTTCCGTCGTTGCACCGCTGCGACCTGGTTAGGATAAAAGCTGACACTCGAGAAACTTGTTTATTGAAATGTGTTTTTGTAATTGCAGTAAAGACAGTCAATATTAGAAAAGGGGAAACACATTTTGGCCAAGTGTCAACTGGAGCGAAATTTTTTTTTAATAGTTCAGTTATGTCAAAACAACTGATTCATGAATGTTAAATATTACGTGCCCTAAAAATAGAGATTATCTTTAAACAATTTCGAAACTAAACTTTTAGAAAACCACAGTGATACCTTGTTCTGTATTGCCTTTCTCTCGGGTTGGACTTGTCCTTTATGTTAGTTGTTTTTTAACTCGAGCTCGAACAATATCGAGCACACTTAAGCTGTGGTTTAACGAATCACTTCGTGGATATGAAACATGTTGTTACCTTCTTTTTTGAAATCAAAAAGATGATTAACCGGCACACACCACTGGAGTTGGAATTGCTAAACCTTAGTAAGCGAGAGCAAGAGTCTTTATGTTATTTACAACTGTAGAATCCAAGACCTAAAAAGCTTTTGCGAGACATGCAGCCTTACACCTAAAGGACAACACCTGTAATTGATACGTGATGGAAGTCCGACAGCGTCAGCAACAGAGGAAACAACTCTGCTATTTGGAATCTTTCCTGATGTGCTGAAAGAGCCTTAAGAAGCATCGACAGTCGTTCAGTTTTGAATAAAGAGCTTGGAGCCGAAACAGTTCTCAGTTAACTTTAAGCACTGTTATTTGAATTAATGTACTAGATATTCTTCGGTTACCGTTTTGCAGGTGTTTAGTTTCGTTTTAACTTTTCATTGGTCTTCAAGGGCTATAGCTTTGGAAATGTGTTTAACAATTGTTAAAACAAAGACTACAACTCGTACCGTAGCCTGCATTAACTCACTTGTTTTCTAGAATGTCCGTTATAAGAAAGGTTGTCGAATATTGGTGATTCCATAAAATGTCACGTTCGACTTGACCTCAATGAATGTGAGCAACTGATCATGTAGGTACGCATGCAATCTGTGTATCTCATTAAAAATTTGGTTATCGTAGTCTGGCATGGTAGCTATGAAATAAAATGTTTTAAAAACGTTGTCTCTGACTAAAAGGTTTATAGGTGTTAAAATTTTTCTAGTCTTTTCAGCCGATAACCTCGTTCTTCTTCAATAGAATAAAAAGTGAAACACGATGACTTCGTGTAAAATGCAATGCGTGTTCAGTTGATGTGGTCATGTCCGTGGGCGTGTTGTGCTATCTTTGAGTGTTCGTTGAAGTTTCTGATCGCTCCCCGATGTTCAGCTAACCTAGTTTTTAACGCTCTGTCGGTTTGACCATTAAGTGTATTTCATTGGTTCAATCTGGTTAAGTAAAATAAAGTAAACAACAAGGGACGAAGTAGTATTGCCTTTCATTTATTAAAAGAAAGAATTTAAAAAACCAGAAAGAAAACAAAATCAGACGATGAATAAGACCTCAGCTGTTTATTTTTCATCCTTTTTGTCTTGGAGTCACCTACACGATGAAGATGTTTTTTGTGTTACAGTTCTTGACTGTTTCTAACTAAAGTAGTTCAACTAGGTAGTGTGGGTAAAACGTATAACAAAGAACAGGTCAAGTATTTTGACTTGAAGTTTTAATTGTGTCTCTTATAGCAGATCTCTAAACTTGCTGATTAAAGTTCTTTTTCCGGCACAACAATTTACAATTCACTTGATGCTGTAAATTATCTTTAAACAAGACTGGGTTTCTCGTTGGAATTCTCATTTTAATGGAAGTGTGTGATTTATAGAGGTCTAGTTTCTGCAGAAAAGGAATAAGTTGTCGACTCATACAATTTACTGCTTTTACCACCAAACTCTCGTAATACCAGATCAACTATGAAACTGTGTTGCTATAATGGTTAAAATATTTGTTTCAAAAACTCTCGTATTATTTGCAATACAAAGTTTCACATTTCTGGTTTATTCCAATGAAACACATTAGCAAATTATTCAGCCAATGATTTTATCAGTTTCTAACAGAAGATGGTTAGACAAATTCGTAATTGATAACACATTTTTCTGACCAACCAGCTGACAAGCAACAAGATCAAAACTTTAAAAGAATGTTAAAATAAATTTACCAAAAAACAAATGATAACTAATCATTAGATCTTAAACTGCGATAAATACAATATACCTACCTTTGTTGGAAGTGCAGAACGTATGTAAATAACTGCACAAATATGACACGTTCTTCTTGAGTGCTTTCGCTAGTTGTGAATGTCTTGTTTCTGTATTTGGTTTTGAGTATTGTGATTCAGGATTTTGGTGTTAGCAAGATGTCGCAGTGAGTGGGTCTGACATATATACGGAAGAGAAGCCCGGATGAGGAAAAAAGTAAGAACACTGACATGATCATGAGCCAGATCATGAGCCAGCACCAGAGTATATGTGGAAATCGCTACAGGATGGGCTTGCCGCGGAATGTGCGGAATTGCATGTACTATCAGTTACTCGCGATATTTTGCTTTTTATTTCAAGAAACAGTGCTTGGAGAGCTTACAGCAGGATGCAGATTATGAAGAGCCCATCGATAGCACATCGCCAAAATGAAGGGAAGAGTTGCGTTATGAACGTTTAAGCAAGCACAACAGTGTGAGCGACGAAGTGGTGAAGTTGATCTAGAAATTGATCCCCCTTTGAAACTCCCGATACTCCTAATGCGGAAGCAGTAGGTCTTGTGAGCACCTTAATGAACTATTCTTTGTGGCCGAACAATGAGAGGTTGATTTGAGTTATCGGGCTTGTGAAGGGCATCACTACAGATGAGCATCGAGAGCTTCTTTGCGAAGTTTACTAATGAACGGTTTTACTATAAATGGACAATGTTTTGTTACCGTTTGCTGAGAATTAAAGGTCAGTTTATGCTGCGCCAATTCGTAGAGTTGGTTAGAAAAGTTCTCGTAGGCGACCAAAGTCTATTCCTTTAACATGTGGTCCGGTTTACAAGAGCGCCTTCTCGTGGGCGACCCGCTTCGTTAACGACCAAGGTTTTCGATTCCTGAGGTGGTCGCTTACGAGAGCTTCGACTCTAACTACATTAGTAACAGAAACCTTTTCGTATTAGAAAAACCTAAGTAGTATTTATTATAGACACAAAAAGCATGTCTTTTTCAATTTTTAAAACTTTAAGTACTTTAGGTTTCATAAACAATATTGAATATTGCGACCAAAATTGTTTATGTTACTGATATGTAAAGTTATAAAACCCTTATGCTGAATCTAATATAATTTAGCTAAATTCAAAGGTCAACTGCAAGTACCTACAGTAGGTCAATTAATGATTTCAGTCTGGCATTGGCATAATGTCCTGCCAACTGATCTGAGATGGTCTCACGCCTGGTTTGACAACATCATTCTTATGAGCCATGAAATGTACCTCGTCATTACACGTAAACAGAGTGTCACTGTTCAATGCAGAAAACTTCAGAGGCACATCTGCTGGTGCTTTAGGTACCAAAAACAGGGAGTAGTTAAGAACAGCCCACAAAATGACGATATTAAGGGAAGTCCATCCAAAATTCATGGCAAGCATAAGATCTGCTTTAACGTCATACATGGCTACAGCAAATCCATTGGAATGACCTAATATTGCTGGGAAAAAAGTGCGATTTTTATCTGCATGATGTCGTTTGTGATAAATATCAGCAAATGATTTTGTGATTGCGTAAAACTGACTCATTGCCTTGGAGTTGCCAGTGATATATTTGATCTTACAGCGCTTTTCTTCAAGAGGCAATTTGTTTCCTGGAGAACTATCTGCAAGAAAACAAACTGATATTAATTCACATTCCATATCACAGAAAAAGGAATTCATATTTATAGCAGTTTCTATGATTTTATCTATCACCTACAAACACTCAATTAATAGGTTCTAATAGAACAACAGGTGCCCAGAGGTGACATACAGTCAGATCAGACCTGCATATACATACAAATTTAAAGGTATTTGAGACAGATTTATAGATTTTGGTGATCCTCTTTGACCCAAGGGTGACCCACTGTGGATCAGGACTTCTTTCAATAAATCGTTAACGCCACCCGCAATCTTTCCTCTGCATGGTACTGAACATCCGAATGTTACATAAAAATGCTTGATTTCAAATTTGCTTTTTCATTGGATTTACACACCCAAACACATAACAAAACATAACCTAACACATGTACATGAAAACACTGGACATTAAGTTTTGAAAAAGACTTTTTTCTTCATTGGCAAGTAAGCTGTAAATAGGTTTTGGTCAACAAAGGTTATGGCGAGTCTTTCGCCCGAGAGGTTTGGTGTTTAGCAGCTCTAGGGTTTTAGCGATAGCCCTTCGTCAGAGCAGACTGAGGGATTCAGTGTGTGGAAACCGGATTTTACATACATAGGAGTATAACTTTATTTGCCCTTCCTTTTACGAGTCTCATTGCATGCTAGGTGCGAGTTAATTCCGCAAGTTTCCATGTGCTAATGAGTGTGAATGACCTTGGAGACTAACCACACCTTTGGACAGGTCTGACCCTTTGTTTTCACGTCCAATAAGTTGTTGCGAAAGCAGCCACCTAATTTCCGACCAGGTTCGCTGATGTAAAGTTTGTTGCAGAATGTACAAGTGATGCAATAAAAGATAATCCCAAGTTGTGCAGTCCAACAGATCATTTACTTGGCATAAACGTTTAGGTCCTTTAACTTGTGCTTTGAATTTGATAAATGGGCAATCGATGCAACGTTTACAAGAACATTTGAGAGCTCCTGGTTCTAAGTCGGAAGGAGGTGAACTTCTGACAAGTGAATTTTGCAAGTTTCTACCGCGTTTGAATGAGATGAGTGGCGGATTAGGGAAAATCGGTGTTGTTTCTGGATAGGACTGTAAATTTTCAAAACTTCTAAGTTGTTAGGGCAGAAAGTAAGCTGATGGTTTCTGAGCAGACTCTCTGTTAACACTTTGGACTTCATTGAGTGCCTTGGATATGATGTTGTCAGGATAGCCACGTTTAGAAAAGAAATGAATTGAACAATTCATCACATTTGGAGTTGATCTTCGGAGCCTAAGAAATTGAGAATACGGAATAGAGTCTTTGACGTGATACGGGTGGAAAGAAAAGTACAAGAAGTAACTAAGCGAATCTGTGGGTTTATAGTGAACGCTGGTTGCCAAATTCTTGTCTTGGACAGAAATGTTTCATATACTTCCCTTGTAAATGTTAGGGCTGTATGGAAAGAGTTAACGAAGCCAATTAATTGATCAAGTTCATCTCTGGCGCAAGATGTGCTCCAAGGCAGTCACCTATGTAGCAGCAGAAAAGTTCAGGCGTAGGGCTGTTGTATTGGTTCAAAATTTGTTCTTCTACATAAAAGAAAAGGTTAGCGTAATTTGGTTCCATAGTCCTTTGCCACGCGAGCACATTGCCCTTTATCTGGCCAGGCTGTTTACACCTGCATAAGGAAATTTAAGGAATCAACTCACACCTTGGATACAATGAGACTCGCATAAGGAAAGAACAAACTAAGTCTCATTTCCAAACTCTGGATGGTTCTCATCCGCAAAGTTTCAACCTTATTTTCACCATTTAGATGCTACAGACTCCAACCAAAGGCACGACCTGTTTTTTCTATCTGCATCAATTCGAATTCCATCTATCATGCGTGATCACAGATTTTGTTAGCAACCTTAGCAACAAGAATTGTTATCGCAATAACTTTTCACCCTCCACCAAACCTTAACCAAATTAATATGGAGAAAACACTAAATAAATGAAACATAAAAGAAGCAAAATTTCAAACTCACAAATCACGTAATGCTGATGTGCATGTTATTACATGCCAAGTAAATTACCTTTCTCGTTATCTTCCACAGCATCATCTTTACCAATATCATTAAAAAACTCGTCTTGATCTGTAAAAAGAAATGGTAAAAAGGTGTGGGATAGCTACATACAACAAAGTCACCCCTACAGGGTCAAATCCTTTACTAGTAACAGCTGGACACTTAGAAAATTGAGGGGGTGGGATGGCGGTTGATGGGAGGGTGCACCAGTTAAATTTTGTCTGCTTGAGAATACAGTCCTTTTGGTGGTGTCCATGATGTTTTTTGTAGTCTTCAAAGGAAGTTAATCATCATGGACGAAGTTGTCCCACCACGAGCTTGAACGAACGGGTCTTACCTAAAAGCATCGTTGATTATTTGGCTTAAATCTCTTTCATTTCAATCTACTTAATAGAATGTAGTGACGATAATGGAGATTCCTTAGTTGAACTTACCTATACGAACGATAGAGCGCGATGTTAAACTCTACATAAAGCGAGCAGAGTTGATAAAACAGACAACTGGGCAGTGCTCAGTTACCGCGCTGTCTGCCGTTCTGATGTACAGTATTTACGGTTTGAGAAGGAATCAGGCTGAAATTATGTCACTTGGGCGATGTCAGCGTTTTAGAGAAGCTCCGTTTTCAAAAAGATTACCGTCCACTCGAGAAAATTTAGTCGGCGTTCTCAAATTATCCACCCTAGGTGGCTTTTTCGAAAAGCTTCGCTTCTGATGACAAATTCCAACGGCGTAGTGTGGGCGGAAGGTCTTACCATGCAAAGAATGCTGCGTTTTCAAATTTACACGTGGCAGCGTGGACATAGCCTTTGATAGCGTTCTTTATTAAATACCAAATACTAGATATTGAATTTCTGGTAATCTGATTGGTTCTCTACTCAAGGTCTAGATCCTACGTCATGTAGTTTGTCCAAATATGGAAACGGACAAATTTACCACGGAAAATGGACGACAACTCGAGTCGGTAGAATAATTATAAAGTTCGGGTTATTTATATCCAATGTTTGGTATTTAATAAAACAATTATTCCACTCCGCACCTCGTACGGTATCTAAAAGCTCATATCCAACAAACGCGTTTGTGAATTAGTAAATGTTAAGTGTACATATGGCATGCATTAACATAAACAAACTCGGTGATGTTGGTATTTCAAGCAATCTGATTTTGTCTAACTTTGACAGATTGCATTTGCAAGTTTAAAAATTACAACAACCAATTCTTGACACTTACCTCCATGTGTTACTCCAACAAATGGTAAAAAGCCATGCTCTGGTAAATTGACAAAAAAACACAAAAATCTAATATTTAAGTTGATGTTTAGTTAAAACGAACAAACAAACAAACAAATAAACAAACAAACAAACAAACAAACAAAGTAATTAAACTTAACGTAAGAGCTTACAGTTTAGTCTGGTACCACAAGCAATTTATCCATGCCAGAACAGAGTGAATGTTTGTTGTGGCAGGTTTAATCCACAGGTTGCAGCAATCAAAGTTTTGATAAGAGTCTTACATTTTCTTTTCTTTCAGGGATGGGAAAATACTAATATATTGTAGATTATTATCTGTTACTTAAATTCAAAATGAGTTTTAGTCAATTTTAGTCAATTTAGATTCAACTTAAATACCTTTACAGTATGTTGGGCAAACGAGGACATCCAATTCTCCATACCATTTGTTTTGGTTACCTACAAAGTGAAAATGGCACACTAAATGAAAATCAAGTGACTACATTTTGTATTTGATGGCAAAGCAATGCTTACAACTGCAAGTTCAAAAATCCCTTGAATGTTTCATTGGTCTATGTCTTCTATGGCTTCTGAACATTCGCAAAAAATTTCTTTCCATCTTAAAAATCTTAATTCCAACTGTTTCAAATAAAGAAATCAAACACTTCATCTTAAACGAACAAGTTGGCTTAAACTAATTATCTTAGCATAACTAAGTTTGAGTTTCGCTGTATTTTGTCCTTTCACCATGGCACCTGCCATATTGTCGCTTCGCAAAATTATCGCTCTACTTAACTGTTATTTCCTTTGTTATATAGACCCTATGCATAAATGGCAGCCATTTAAATATTCTTTTTTCTTGTTCTTAAATTAGCCTGACTAACCTCGTTCAGCAGGCTAATTTAAATGCAAAGAGATATCATGGTAGAAGTAATAATAATAATAATAATAATATAATAATAATAATAATAATAATTAGCTTTAAATTCATACAGCTGCCACAATCAGTGAAATATGGTTCTCCCAGACAAACCTGTTTAAACTTCAAAACTACTGAAAAATGATAATAGAATAGCCAATTTCTGAATTACACTCAACTACCAACAAACAAAAGCATCAAGCCGAAGCCAAGTGCCCAAAAAGTGAGCACCTAGCCTTGACTTGATGGTTTTGTTTGTGAGCAGTGGAGCATACTTCAGAAACGGACTATTGAGTTCCATGTATTGTAAACTATTTGATGAAAATTACAGCTAAATAGTTAGTAGTATGAAGGACAGTCGATCAAAAAATTATCCTATGCTAATAAACAAACTAAATTCATTATCTTTACCAATGTAAGATCCTCGCCATTGGCTGTCAACATTCTGTGGAATGTCTATTTCTTGAAGCTTTTTGTTGGTAGGCAAGATGTTCACTGCAAATCTGGCGTTGACAAGGTTGACAAGAACTTTATGTACAAACAAAATGTTCCAATCTTTTTCCAACACTTTCACATCTTCTGCTGATACCTTAGCATTTTTGGTATATGGTTCTGCTTTTTCACTTGCTTTAAATAATTCTCTTGCTGTTTCACTTTCTTCTTGTGTCACCTTTTGGTTCAAAAAACATTGCACTGTTGGTAATATCTCCTGGAATTGTTTTAGTCTTTCAAATGCATTTTTCTCTTCTTGTGAAAATCCACTCTTGTCCAACAGCAATTCTTCCAATCTATTAAACAACTGCATTACACCAACCACTCTTGCTCGATACTGAAATGAAAAAAAACAATGATAATTTTAAAATTTAAAATGTGTAATTATACATTAAGCAGCTTAAAATTGTGTAAATTAACAAAGAGCTCAAGGCACGTGTTTGCATTCACTGCAGCAAACACAAAGCTGGCATTGGTATCAATTTACAAGAACTACAAAGAAGAGGAGTGTGGACCTTTGAGTTGGCTTGTTTAAATAAGAACAATTCAAAGTTATTGATGAAAAACAAAATGGTTCGTTATTGAACCAGCAACCAAGATTAGTCTTTACAAATAACAAAACAATGAAATTAATTTCACTTCCATAGAAAAGTATCAATTGGATATTTCATTTTGTGTTCCAAATTTAAATTTAAATACTTAAAGTGGCAGGGTATCTGCTCATCAGAAAATTTCAATGGAACCCCTTAGAGGTACTATGCTGGGCGTGGCTCAGGTTGATTTCAAACCCTAAGAGGAACCATCCAAAAGTGCACATGCAGACAACATTTCCATCATATTAATGAAGCAAAAGATAACAGCATCAAATTTTTTTCACACTGGCCACGATTTTATGTCTTTGTTTGTATGATACTGAGGAAGCCCTAAAAGGTACCCCACTTTATGCAAATGTGAAAATTTCTTCTCTGACACCCTAAGCAGTACCAAATCCTTGAATTTTTACCCCTAAAAAGAATGATGAGCATCCCTGCCCCAAAGAGTTGGGAGTTCCCACCCGGGGGGACCAAGTCCAGGATGGTGCTTGCACCAGTACCTTTAGTTATCAAAACAAAAATTACAAAACTCAAAACTGGCCGATTTTCCTCTCTATTATCTAGTATGTATAACGCATATTTACCTCTAAACTATCACATTATTACATAAGGGGAACAGTGTGTTTCATGTTAAGCCCCAGGGTTGGGGAGGGAGGGAGGGCTACCCACAGGAAATTAACAGATGGAGCCTTCCCTTGGGTAGGGATTTTGACATTTATGCATTGCCCCAGGGTTGGGAATTTGACTAGTAAGACCCGACTCTGACAGAAAAAAGTTACACTACGGATGGGAGTTTGACATTCAATAGGTGCCTTCAACTGGCTGTTCTCGCAAAACGCGCCACAAAAAAAAACATAAACATTTGGAATAAAGTGAACCTAAAAAGTCGATTCTGTCATCAGTACTATTGATCTGCAACTTCTCTTTAAAAAATGGGAACAAGCTTATTAAAATCTTACCTTCTTACCTTCTGAGTTGAATTCATTCGAACAAGTTCGTCCGTTATCTCCATAATTTGCTGGGAAAATGGATATCCATGAATGCGAGGTCCCTTCATTGCAACTGGCTGGAAATGCACATGTGTGAGACTGTAATGTAGATCTTTTCTAACTTGTCCATCTTCTAAAAATAGTTTTCTCAAAGACAACATGTTTCTTGTTTGGCACCAGAGTTTCCAAGATTAACTTCGTTCCCAGACCTCCCTTACGATTCACAGACCGCGATTCTTTTCTCACAGTAGGGACTGGAGAGACATTCGGGTTTGTCACGATTCGAACTCTTGTTGAATCAAATCGAATGTCGTTTACCGCGCTGAACGTACTTGTGGCGAAACATATATTGGCGAAACCAAACGAAGTTTCACTTTACGATTCACTGACTTCAAAAGTGACAACTATACAACACCTGACCAGCCGGAAAATAATGGAGGGCTTGCTCATCACACGAGAAAAACCATTCCTGAACAAACAAGTACATTCTTTCACCGCAAAACTCTTCCCCTCGGGAATTACTTAGAACACAAAGCTAGTGAACATATGCTGTTCCTAATACTACTAAAGATGTTTTGGTAATTCAACAGAAAATTTAAAAACTTTTAGCCTATAAATTTAAACATGTTGCAAGAAAATTATTGACATAACTGTACCTGTTTGAGTATCTAAACTGGGGGCCAAATTTCGCGGTTTTGAAGTTTGCAAGAAGATACATTTCCCTGTTTTGAAAGCTGAAAAAATAGCAACCTTCATTACATGTATCTACCAGAAAATGCTAATAGAAAGTGAAGTGCTACCAATTGTTTCGGTATTTACGTGCAGACGCAGAAAACAAGCCCACTTCGCTTTCAATACCAGCCCTTCGAATGCCGCTATAGTCACTCAGACGATGAGACACGAGTTGGAGAGGTTTGGAACGTTGACGGAACTACAATCATCGGGTTAAATGCAAGTCCTTATCGATCATATCCTACATAAATAAATTTATTTTTCCTACTGATATGTATGTAGTTATGCTTATAGTTTTCTTTCACTGTAAACTGTGATGTTTGTTGCGGGCGCGTTTAAATCACGGTATTATATTCTGATGTATATTACATAAGACGCAAAATTTACGTTTGTTCAATAGCTGTGCTCCCATGGTGGGTGGTTCCTCAAAAAAGGTCTGCAATTAATCTGGAATTTAATGGAGCCGAAACCAATTGTAGAATTGCACACAATTTAGGTATCCTTTACTGATGATCATTATTGGTTTGCCTTTTATTTCAGCGACATAACACACACGTAGCACATCTCAATTGTTCATAAACTAGAGGATTTGGTCTTGGGAATTTGAAGGGATCTCCTTCAGTTGCGATAAAAAATTTCCCTATACAAGTGGGGACCCAATAAAGATTCTCTATAAAAACTATTATGTTTTGCAAAAATAGTTTGGATGAAAAGAACAATTACTAAGTGCTACCGTTAATTGAAAAATAAAAAATTGAAAAGTACCACAAGTTGTTGCTTTGTCTGAGACCGCACAACTCGGTGAGTATTCTGGAGTACCCAGGAGTGAGTGTGTGTCTAGTGTCCCACAAGTACCATCGGGTCAGTATGTGTGTTTGTGTAAGAATAACAGTATTAAGCACACGTAAAACCTCTTGTAAAACCTCCTTGCTGATTACGAGGGAGATTAAATCAACATATCAAAGCAAATGATTTTATCCTGAGAAGAAACTTTTTCTCTTTTCCGACATGTTTTGTCAGGATACATTGTATAGCTACTCCAAGTCCAAGTGCCGATATTCCAGCTAGCTTTTTAGCATTTCTACATTTGTGATTTCCCTTTTGTTCAGGCGACACAAAACATTGTGCAAATAAACTATTAAAATAGCAAACGGGTTTCAATGAAATTCTAAATACATGTTCCTACTATTCAAACAGTGGAGCCTGATATTCTTGCTGACATCAAAACTGCAAGTGAGTGTTGCAGTTTGGTTCATCGCAGGTGAACGTTCTTTCACTCCATCATACATAAAGGTTTTATCTTACTTTGCCACTTTATATTAAAAGTCTCCAATATCTTTCAACCTTTGTTTAGATTGCTGTTGTTGAGATAGTTTATAATACTCATTACAAAACGAAACTGTTTCGCTTCCTCTAGGAGGCGGTTTTTCCTGTGACGCTTTGCTTTCTCCATCATTCTCTTCTGTGGCTGACATATCAACATGTGGTTGGCTTGTGCATTTCTCCGATCCAAGTGATTCACTTTTTTCCCCAGGATTTAAGTACTTTGGGCTCGCATCCTTTTTCTCATTTGCAACCTCGTCTGCACACGCTTCCGGTAGGTCCAGCAGCGACTCGTGGATATCCACGTTATCGTATGAAGCATGAAGATCCGGGGTACTGTCTTCATGCAGTATGTCTTCATACCCCTGTTTTGTGCAAAACGGGATTAGAAACAATGACTTATGCAATTTCAAAAACTACAGTTTTGAATTTGGAGTGCTTGAAAAGAAGATAAAAATTTGGGGCTCTGCTTGGTTTTTTCAATTATTTCAGATTTTCAACTTTTAGAATAAACATCATTGAAAACAACAAAAACACGAAAATAAGCAATTTTAAACGCACCTAATTTTAAAGCGATACGTATATTTGATATATCTAAGTTGTTATACACCTGTAGTATCCTTAAAGTCCTCGAGACGTTTCCAAAAATGGTTAACTCATGCATAAGTAACTTCGTGTGGAATTCTTTACTCCCTAAGGTCAACAGATCGACGATGACACAAAATACCAAGAACGGCGGGATAAAAATGCCCGACACGGCCTTAATGTGCAAATAACTAAAAATATAATGAGTTTAACAGGCCCGTAGCCAGGACTTTTGTCGGGGGGGGTGCAAATTTCGTAAACTTGGACCGTTTTTTATTCGTTTCGATTTACGTTAACACCAATTGTTACGATAAACCTATTCGGGCTTCTTCATCGTCTTCTTAAACCTCCAAA
>JAOBYE010719690.1:0-10622 GCA_025403585.1 Parazoanthus swiftii
TTCAAGTTGTATTGATAGCTGTATGCGGTAGCGTCATCAATAGCCTTCGACATAGAATCCATTTTGGTCGCCAGGTTGTTCAATTTGGCCCCAAAACTGTCCAAAGTCTCCATAGCTTCTCTCTTCCAGGCTACTACTGTATCAACAGTTATGCTCAGGCTTTGCACATCATCTGTAGTAGCTGAATGACTCCTGTCAAGTTTGTCAGCCATTTTGGATCGTAGGGCTTCATGCTCCTTCACAAGATTTCTAAGATTTGTTTTTAGCTCCTCATGTTCTTTTCTCAGTTGTTTGGTGTCGCTCATTTTAAACTTTCGTCCGCACGTCACTCTCGTCCGCTCTCTTTCTGTGATTTACTATTAGTTATAGCCTCTCCTGATATTAGTTATCGTAAATGTATACCTGCCAACTTTTTCTGAGATAAAGGCGTGAGATTTTTATCCTGAGACTGCCGAGATTTTTCGAAAGAGACACGAACATTTCCGAAGATTCCCGAAGACGTCCGAAAACTTCCGAATACGAAGTTATCAAGAAAATGCTTTAGCCACATGGGGCGAACACGTTAGTTGATTAGTTAATAATGGAATTGGAAACAGCCATGACATTTCCCAGTCCCAGTCTTAGGACGTGTATAAGCGCGACCTCGCTCCCAGTGCTTTTCACTTCAAAAGTCAGAGATTGCGAGAAAAATATCATCATTTATTCATTTTACACATAGTTTTCACTTCATACATCGGTCTGAGTTTACATATTTTTGGAAATTGTGTCAAGCAAGGCGACAACTTCCACATTAATCAATCAGGCGTGAGAATTTGGGCCGCAAGCGTGAGCCGGCGTGAGATCGAAGTTTTCAACCAGCAGGCGTGAGACTCACGCCTAAGGCGTGAGAGTTGGCAGGTATATAAATGTCTTTTAAAAGTTTTCCTATCTCGGAAGTCCAAAATCTGTTTTTTTTCGTTACTTTCCAGTCTTTCCCGCCAATTTGTACACGCCAGCGATAACAAAAATGGATGTCAGCGGAGATTACTTCGTCGCGCATGCACATTTGGCCAGACGGCCAAAACAAGATGGAGGAACAGGTTGAGTGTTTTTTGCCTTTCATTGCTTTTAGGCTGTGTGTGCAGCGTTTTCTTAGATTGAATCGACATTTGTGTTTCATTTCTACGACCCGCAGGAGGTTGCGCAGCTCGAGTTGCTCTGTAAGCAACTTTATGAGGCCGCCGATGCTGCATCAAGAAATACAGCGGAAAAGGCATTGGTAAATTTCTCTAGCTCTCCAGACTGTTTGACAAAATGCCAATTCCTTTTGGAGCGTGGAAATGTGAGTATAAGTAATTTCACCGTGTTGTTGGGTCTTTGATTGTCAATCGAAGGTAGGCAATATCAACCAAAACGTATCCATTCGCTGCGGTGCACGCAGTGTTCAGTTTGTAACTTGCAGCTTTGTAATCTGCGTGCAACAAATAAAAACTTACAGGAAACTCCAAGATACAGAGCACTGTTATAAGAGGAACGCTTAGTGGAGTCTGGGACCCGAAGTCTGTGACTTCTATAGTTTTTTTTTCTTACATTCACAAAAGCGAATAACAGTTTTTTTTAATAATATATTCTGAAATAAGGCGAAACATTTTAGAATATATCTGCTCCGAACGTTTTCGGTTTTAAAACCATCGTCAGCTTTTTTTTATTTCTATTTAATTTTCATTTTTAAACTGGTGAATTTTGTGAAGTTATGGATGTGATAAGATATTTAGTTCTAAGACTTTTATGTATTTGTTTGTACTTGTTATATTGTAATAATTTATTCTGTGGTCAGATTATTGTACTGAGTGATCCAGGCTCAAGGTTGAGAAAACTGTTCGAAAAGTGAACAACTTATGACAATTTGGAAGCCAAGGGAATGTATCATTTTCATAATACAACACACCACAGAATTACTTTGTAATTTTTTATGGTTCATCAAAAAGAAATGTTTTTTGCTGGTTTAATTAGTATGTATTTGAAATTTGGCTGATTAATAAAACAAAAGCTTGCATGTTTTTCAGATGACTGGAACAGATACAAGTGATTATTTATGAAAAAACCTTGTTTGAAACAAATTGCAAGTACTTCAGTATTACATTTTGAAATCTCTCACTTTTTGCTTTTAATAGGATACAAATTCAGATACAAATTGAAACATGAATGAAGATTTTGTATCAATAACTAAACAGGACAGGTAGAAAAACAAGTAGTTACTAAGGAGAAATGAAGCTTTGCATGTCCACTGTTTTGCATACCAAAGAGATTTAGTGGTGCTGTGGTAAATTTAGAATAAATAATAAATAATAAATGGAAGACTTGTTCATGATTTGTCAGTTCAATAGTTGTTAAATTGAGCCCCTGCTTAACGTTACAGCACCAAGGAAAGTTAATATTCAGTCCAGTACATCATTTTAAATAAAGTTATCTGGGATCTCCACAGTCATCATATTCCCAGCTTTTGGCAGCAACAACTTTAACGAGACTAATAAGCAAGTCCAGTGGCTTGACTGTGGATCAGAGGCTCCATATCCGTAAGTTCTAGCACAAAATTCATGGCAGCTTAACTATTGATGATGATGGTGATGATGATGATGATGATGATGATGATAATAAAAATAATAATAAAAATAATAATAATGGTTTATTAGCATTCCACAAGGTGGCTTTTCTATATGCAGGACCTCTGATGGGATAGGGAAAAAAAAGTAAGTCACTAAGATAACAACTGAACATTGCATTTGTGTTAATCTTACTGAGGAATTAGGAAAAATAGTGACTATACTATGATATATTATACACTAGATTACAATTGACTTGAAACTAATAACAATATGGTTGTTCTTCCAGAAACATGTGCAGAGTAAACTAAGAGTTTTGTTAGTTTTCCAAACCCTGTTTATACTATTCTTTGACATTTTTTGAAGTTTTATTGTTATTCTTTTTTAATAATTATTGTTCTTTAAACTACTTTTTTCACCAAATCTGCTGTGTTTACAGGTATTGTAGGCATGCCTTCTAAAGCCTAATTATTTTCTGTACATGACTGTAAAAGTAACCTTCTGTGTACCTTCCAACAGGAAATTATGTGTTAAACTATCTGGGGTCAAGACCCAAGTTGCCTACTTTTGTGGCTCAGTCCTTAATCCAGGTTAGTTTGAGGTACTCTTGAATTACCTCATCAAATTGCATGGCCTGTAAAAGTTTGAGCTTAGCTCTGAAGGATTTTTTTTCATTGTATGTTTGCTCACAGGATTCATTTTCTAAATTGCTGTCCCCCAAAATAAAACTACCATCCCTTACTTACACACTAGTGAAGAAATGTTTTTGAGTGGGATACTGTGGAATATGCCATGCATCACTTGTACTTTCCGTACACACACAAGCTTTTAGGCGAGTGTGTATGCAAAGAAAATGCAAGTGACAAGTGGCATTTTCCACGGCATCCCTCGAGAAAACTTTTCATAACTAATTTATGCCATGCCTAAATTTTTGGAAAATGTAGGGAAATCTCCAGAAGAGCTCGGAAATCTTCGGAAAGTTTAGGAATTCCAAACAGTTTTTGAGGAGTGTTCATAAATTTCAAAAATTTTCGAAAAAATCTTTGGATGTGATCGAAAATGTTCGCAAACGTTCACAAGAGTTGAAAAGTATCGGGGCTGATCTTGACAAGATTAAAGGACACAAGCATAACTGTTGTGCACAAGTATTGACGGGAAGGTTGAGTGAATACTACCCGTTGCATACTGCAGAATATGCAATGACATTCTTGGCCTGTGATTGGCTGTATTTTTCAAGGTATGGCATAACAGTACATTTCAACACAATTGTTTTTTTTTCGTAAGTGGAGGCCCTTGCAACCTTTAAGTATGATATTTTTTCTTGTAGTTACTTTCCAGATTAACAAAACTGAGCTGGTTTGATGTGGACAAGACTGAGTTGGTGTTTAGAACAATCACTGAGGATGTTGGCAAGTTCCTTCAGGTAAGCTGCATCTCATAACTCTCAAGTTACTTAAAAACAGATAAACCCCTTAATTGTTATCTGGTCTGTATGAAGATATTCTGCCTGTGGCTGAGCAATTGGAAATTGAATAAATTAGAAATTATTAATAGTATTCTGAGACGTGAAACTTTCATAGATTTTTCGGAAAAAGTTTTTTCTTAAGCATTTACCCACATGATAGCTACAGTACAGTTATAAATATAATAATTTAATATATAGTACTGTTAAAATCTATGCTTTGATGTTTTTTTGCCTACTGTACTTCTGTAACAAACAGTAACCTGATTTACTGAAAAAAAATCAAGGCCGCCCAAAATTGCGGTAGCACAATGAGCTTTACCACTGTGTTACAAAATCGTTTTGTGGTAACAATCTATCTCATTACCACAAACGAAATATTGTTAGCCAACAACTAAGAACTGGAAACATTTTAAAAGAAACACTAAGGATCCATGATGTCATGATATTAAGCTCAGGTAACGCTTATTCTTGGAGCAAAGATTTTCTGTTCTAAAACTGTTATTGTGGCATATTCACTGTTTTTGATTGTGAACTACAGTATTATATCTGTCTGCAGTAGTGCTTGTGGTAACTGCGACATAGACATGACTATCTAAACTCAGATCTTTGATGCTTGTGCCTTACATGGTGCATAGAGTTGAGATGTGCAGTTTGTTCACAGCTTGGTATCTTCTCTCATGTTCAGAGTTCTGTGCCTTACTGTATCATTGGGGTACAGATTCTTTCTCAGCTTGTCTGCGAAATGAATCAGGTGTGTAGAAAATTAATTTACATCATCTTAAATAAGGCCTTTATTGTTTCTCAGGGTTTTCCTTTCCCAAAACAATGAGTGTGTAATCGTTGTTCTTTACTTCTTGTCAATCTGTATATCTTAAGGTCAAATTCGATTTTTGTTGTTGTTGTTTTTATTAACATAACAGTAATAGGGCTAGGATAATATAATACAACACAATACATCACAATATTTACAATAGAATACCTGTAATTTTAGTTACTTAGTTATAGGCTATAACTATAATAGCAGTTTGTTTTATCCAGCATATCCTTTTAAATGATATTTTTATTTTAAAAACGTAATATGTAATTATGCTTATATTTTTGTTTCACAGTGTACTGTCTTATTTTGTAAGTGTGTATATTGTTAATTATTTTGTGTTTTTCAACTTATTTTGTGTTTTTCCTGCATGCTTAAATCACTGTAAATTTGGATTCTGGTGTTAGTTGCAAGTTTTTCTTTAGCAGTTTCAATTCTATTTTCCTTGCCTGTACTAATGTTTGTTAAGTAACTGTGCTCCTTAAATAGTCTGAAATTGGTTTAATGCAGCTGAATCAAATAATTGCAGAACTGCACACATTTTAGGTATCCTACTGATGATCAGTTACTGATTTACAGCTTATTTCAGCGACATGATAGTTTTTGCAGTTTTAATTTGCAATTGTTTTTCATAAGTACACAAGAAATACATCACAGGCAGCAATGATAGCATTTAGCTGACTGACAAAGGCCAATAAAAATCCTTTGAAAAAGTTCAGTGAGTTTTCTTATCATGCATGCAGTCCAACAAGGATGAAAATTGATAAGTGCTCATACATGTAGCAAGAGTCTCAACAAATGTGTGAGAACTCTCTTCAATTCTTTTTTAAGTTTTCAACTATTCAAAATTGATAGAACTGAGAGTGCAACAGAATTGACATTCAAATGTTAGCGAGAGGGAGACTGAGAGCTCAAACATTTATCAACATTTGAATGGAAAGTATGCTCGTCTTTTTTGTTTTACAGTCTGATTCTACTCGTTCACTCACCAAGCACAGAAAGGTCAGTGCTACAGAAGGTTTGAGAGAAATAGGTTAACACACAATGTGTGTCATTTATTTCTCTTATACTTTATTAATTTGTTTCAGTATGTGTGCAGTACATCTGTATTTGCCATTGGCATAATTTGATTTGTTCACTATTTGATATTGAGGATTTGTTATTACAATGTTTTTCTTAAGGTTTGGGAAATGAGGTACACTGAGTGGGAAAAAAGGTACACCTTGGTTTAAGGTCATCGAGTGTCAAAGTTGCGAGGGTCTGGGGACATGTTACCCAGATCATTTAGTTCTAGTTAATTAATTGCAGGTTAGAGTTGTATTGAATTTAGATGTTGCCTTTGGTGACTTTTAAAAAACTGCCAGATGTCACTGCTGGGGAAAGGCGGTACAGTTACCTGGGAAAGTCGGTACAATTTACTGTACCGGTGTACTGGCCTTAAGAAAAACACTGTATTAGTACTGTATATAGCTCGTCTCTCCTTCCCAAGTCCCAGTGACTCCAAGTAAATACCAGTCGGTACAAGTTAATATCCTGGATAATGTGGAAAGTCCTGAAAAGTCAAAAACTTAAAATCCACACCTGGAAATCCTGGAAGTATTACAGTGACAGTCCTGGAAAACCTGAAAAATCCACTTATTCTTGTTCAGAATTTAAAATAATTATCCCTTGAATATTTATCACTCACAATTGTTGTGGATGAGGAATAAATGTGAAAGGCATTGTAGAAAGTCCATATTATCTGCAAGCGTCCAAGTACTTAGACTCGTCTGTCAGTAGTTACAACAATGACAATAAAAAGTCACAGCCATACTTACAATTTGTTGCAATTTGCTATATGGTTGCTTCAATGGTTGTTTTTAGCTTTTTCAGGTCCTGAATTTTTGTAAATATTAACCTTGAGAGTCCTGGAAAAGTCCTGGAATTCTAATTGGCCATTAGTGTACATGTACATGAACAAACCCTGTAATGCAAATGTTTGGATTAACACTGTGGTTCTTTCTTTCAGATTGCATCATCATTTAGAGATACAGCACTTTTTGAAATTTTCAATTTATCAATTTCACTCTTAAGAGAGGTAAGCCATTTATCATACAGTATGTCACTGCATAATTTATGTGCTATATGAGCTAGACCCATAACCCTAGAAGCCCCCCTCTCTATTTTTTTGGCTTTAAAAAACAAAAGCTTTGGTGTAATTGTTCTTTGTTTGTTAACACATTTTGACTCTTATTAGGTGATGTCACAGCTGATGACATCACCACAATAAGTCACACAACTTTCGCTAAAGAGTGACTAAATGCAGACAATTTTGTGAAGGATTCTACCTATTTTGAGGTTTTCAATCGCTAAATGCTGTTTTATCATTTTTCATATTTATAATTCAAATTTGAATAAAATCTGAGAAACTTAAATATCCAAGATGGCGGCCAAATTTTGGAATTTCACTCATCATGGTTGCCATGCAAACCAGTGAGACACCACCTGACTACACTTAATTGAAAGTACAAATGAAGCTGATCATAACTGCTAAATATCATGTCAATCAGATGAACTGTGATAAAAGTAGTCAAGAGTGGGTTAGTCAGTAATGAAGTGCTTTGAGGTAATTATCCACTTCCTATTGTCTTTAGCTATATGGCAAGCCAGTCAACTTACAGGATGAAGGACAGGTAAATTATCCAATCAACATAAGAGCAGTAATAATAATAGTAATAATAATAGTAATAATTTTATAATAATAATAATAATAATAGTGATATAATAATAATAATAATAATAACAATTTTAATAACAATATTGTTTAAAGTAATAGTAACACTAGTAATAGTTATAAAATTTTCTTCTTCTTCTTCTACTTAACATACAGTAATTATAAATATTATTATGCTACTGGAGTTCGTACTACTCCTGAAAATCCTGGGAAAGTCTCACTATAGACCCTTCATAAATGGTGGCTATTTTCATATTTTTTTGTCTGTATTCAAATTAGCCCAACAAATCAAAAGAATATATTAACCTGAACGAGGCTAGTTGGGCTAACTTGAATAGAGACAAAAGAATATTTAAATAGGCACCATTTATGAATAGTGTCTATTCAAAATCTTTTCCTGGATACTGTAAGACCTTTACAACTCAATGTTACTTTCTAACCATTTCTAGATACGTGTACTGTAAGATCTCCTGTTAAAGCCCCCCAAATGAAAGCCCGATACTGTATATAAGCCCATCTGCCAACTTAAAAAAATATAAGCGCCCTACATGTAAGTATAACTTCCCTTCTCCACCCATGTATAGTCAAAGGCTAAAAAATGTACTTTTAACAACACTCTATACAGGGCCGTAGCAAGGGGTAGGGCCGGGGTGGCCTGTGCCTCCCCCCCAGGTTTTTCCCCAGCAAAAGTGTCGAAAGTATCAAGCTCAAAAAATTGTTTGGAGTTTGAGAAAAACTTTTCATATTTTACTAGTTTTAGATACTCTTAGTTTGTTTCAAATGGCGTTTAAAACCCAGGAAAGGCGTTTTTAGACAAATTAATTTTCAAAATTTCCCCAGGGGGGGGCATGCCCCAGACCCCCATAAAAGGCTCACACCTTTGGCAGTCAGTTGTGCCCCCCCCCCCCATTTTTCCAAGGCTTGCTAAGGCCCTGCTATATGTCATGGTTTGTTAGCTTCAGTATACTTCTCAGATAGTATCTTCTCTTTCAAAACGTTTTTATGCTGCTTACATGTATAAGCCCAAGGGATATAACCAGGATTGCCACGGTCCTTAAAAATCATGAAAAGTCCTGGAACTGGCAAAAGAAAGTTCCAGGCCCAGAAAAGTCCTTGAATTTAGGTTGTGGTCCTTGAAAATCCTGGATTGGGCAAAATTTTCACCTTTCACTGCAAAAAATAATCAAAATGAGCTGTTTGTCACCGTTTTGATGTACATACAATGTAAACAACATGTGAAAACAAAAACGGAGGCTCGATTTTTCCCAGAAGCAATTCTTGTAAGCTCATTGAAGAACTAAAATACAGAGTGTTAAAGCTTTTTAATATAGTACGTTTTATTTGATGCGGAAAGTCCTTGAGTTTGCTCAAAAAGGTCCTTGAAAGTCCTGGAAGAGTCCTTTTCTGTTTGAATACCACATCCAGTGAACAGTGGCAACCCTGTATAACCCTCCTGGCTATAAGCCAATCTAAAACCCCTTCCCAGCTTTCTTAAGTCCAGATCATTAGTGTGGGAGTTTATGACAGTGTTTTGTTTTGTCAGCTTTAACTGGAGAATCGTTCTTACAAAGTACAGTTACAGAAGGAAGACTAATGGGAAGAGGCACGAATGGGACTCGTGGTCCCATGCAGGGTGCTACCCCTATAGAATCCTTGTATTTAGGACCTGCAAAACCAATCTATAGGGCCTGCAGATTATAACAATTTAAGTGGTTGAGCACTGATTGTTTGTTGAGATATAAACAAAAGATAGAAATTAAGAAATGGTCCATGCTTAGCGTGTGTCTATCGAGTTATGGATGCACGCGGGAAGTTGGGAGAGCACGAGAGAAGCGTTAAAGTTTTCGAGTGCAGCAGGGAATGACAAAAAAGTCCTTGCCTCGGACCTCCCTCCGCTTTCTTTCCTGCGTTATTAAAGGGAACTTTTTATTCGAAAAATGCAAGATTAGAAATTTTATTAAAGTCTGGTTAATTGGTACTTGTTTTCTTTGCGCCCAATTTATTGTTGGTTTGTTGAACGTTTCAGCATCGCTTGATGAACCAGCTGTTGCAGCTGACTTGCAACTGTCTCTCATTTGATTTTATTGGAACGTCTATGGATGAGTCATCAGATGACCTAGGCACAGTTCAGATTCCAACTAGCTGGAGAGCAGGTATAGGGTTTAATTGGTTATGTTAACTGTTATAGGTATCTCTTATGATTGTTGTTTGGCTTTGTTTAAATAAAATTAAATGTATTCTGCTTTAGGACCTTGCTAGCATTCGCGAAATTGTTTTCACCAAGTCAGTTTTGCTTGTAAGATCAAAATTACGCTGCTTCTGAATGGCACTTTTATTTCTTTCATTGGCAAGATGATCTTGAGTCTGGTTTTCTTTACACATGCCCAAAAAGGTCAAGCGGTTTTTAACAAATAGATACGCCATGAATCAGACATTCTAATTGACTGAAAAACAAGGTCTTTTTCCAAAATTCGGAATCTTGGCGTTGATGCAAAAACACGACAAATAACTTTTATTGTTATTTCAGTGGAACTAATCAGATCTCTAGATGACTTACAAGAACAACTTTGTACACTGTAAGAATTTCATTAGCAACAATTGTCTCTGCGAGTGTCGGTCTAGAATTAATATAACGAAGTTAGATTGGTCCAGACAGCTCATTTCAGTACACGAAATTCCAGCTCCCAACTACACAACACCAGTATGTAAGACAGTTCCTTACTCCATCCTCCCCCTACAAAACCACACTTTAATATAATTGTGCTTTACTACCTGAAAAACAGGTTAAAAATTAGGCACTTTTATGCACGCTGTTTTAAATCCCCTCTTTAGCTTTGTTGTACGTTTCCTCCTTTTTTGTTTGGCATATGTAAAATTGGTCATCTACATTTCAATTTGTTTTGTTAATTTGTTCAGTAATTTGCTCATTCATTTTCCTCCCCCTCCTTTCCATCCGTCTGTCCTTCCTTCCATCCTTCCATCCATCCATCCATCCATCCATCCATCCATCCATCCATCCATCCATCCATCCATCCATCCATCCATCCA
>JAOBYE010719701.1:0-10622 GCA_025403585.1 Parazoanthus swiftii
AGGATAAGATGTTACTTAATGTAAAACTGGAAAGAAAATGGAGTAAAAATAAAAGTAAAAGGGAAATGTTTGTGCAAATTAGAAACAAGACAAATGTCTGTTGTAATTTAGTTATTTTGGCAAGTTAAGCTATTGAAAACATATAATTAAACTAGGCTGTTCTTAAACGGATGAAATGAAGTTAATGAAGTATGCGACTTAATTTCAGAGTTCCATAGTTCAGTAAACCTAATGAATTATGATTTTTTGTAGCAGTCCTGATCATGTTCATGTATTAAGTTATGATTAAGCTCATCAAGTCAAGATTTATAATTAAATATAGAGAAAAAGTGTGGTCGAAACGGACTGATGACAGGATTTGAAATACGTGTTTAGTTGACGAAACAAAACAGATACTTCATGAGCACTAAGTTAGTGAAACTTGGCGCCATATGTACAGCAGAGCAATGCCCGTCAGCTAACACTCGAATAAAGAAGAGTTGAATTACTCCTTCACCCACCCTCGCCTTATTTAACGTCCAATCCCTATTAAAAAACGATTACACCAGGTAATTAACGAAAACCTTCTATTCGTTCCAATCACCCCGAAAGCTTACTTAATTTCGGGGGGCATAAGTGAGAGGGGAAGGTTTTCAGAAACCGATCCTTAACTGGTCCAAATATAATGACTTATATATTTGTAAGAAAAACCTGAACATTAAATTTCTTGTTTCAAAATCAGTGAACGTATTGTCGCATTTAGCGAAACAAGTTAATAAGTCTAACTCGCCGGAGGGGAGGTAGGGGGGTACTCCCCTATATCAGGTATATAGGTATGTGCCGCCCCAAAGGGTATGGTTTTTTAGCCGTTTTGTTCTGAAAACGGGTACAGATTTTGAACATTTTGGTCTGAAATAGGGTATGGTTATCGGGGGAACGTTCACGAAAGCTTATGAACTTATTTTTCTTCCCAGCAACCGAGGCGAATAACTTGTGAGAGAGAGAAAGGGAAACTGATACAATACATCATTCCAGCTAAAGTTTTACCTGTTCATCTTTGTTACATTGACTTCCGTTTAGCTCTGATGCATATGCATATGAAAACGGGCGTATATTTTCAAGGTCAGGTCTCAAAACGGGTGGGGAAAATGGCATTTTTTGGTCTGGAATTTGGTCTGGTTTTGGAGATGCGGGCAGCACACCCCCACCAAAAATTTCAAGGAGTATCCCCCCCGGGGTTTAACTCACCTTGCACGAGAAACGTATTTTTGTATGTACCTTAAACTTATATATACTTTTTAATGAAGAGGAAGTGGGAACTTATAACTCGTATGGGTGCCCAAAGGTGGGAACATCAAAGAGGAAGAAATTTACGGTGATCAAAACAAAGCACTGAATCTCTAATGTTGCTTTTTATGATGTCGTTCTTGGAACCCTGCAGGTGTGAAGTGCCCGGATGTGCAGACCCCGAAGTTTGGCTTAATGAAGGGTGATAGCTTCTCGTTCCCAGATACGCTGGAGTTTGAGTGTCAGTCCGGTTATGTCCTTCAGGGGGACGCTATGCTCGAGTGTTTGCACACTGGTCGGTGGAGTGCAAAACCGCCAACTTGTAAACGTGAGTGTTGACGTCACGTTGTTGAAAAAAAAAGTGTGGGTCGGCTTACAGTGACACCTGGAGCTTATTTGTACCTGCCTCGACACCAAACAATCGAAATCGTACTTACGATGGAAATCGTAATAATTATCGGAACAGCAAAAGCAATGATAAGAATTATTTCAACTTCATCAACATGTTAAAGGAATTTAACTGTTTTTCAGTAATAATAATAATAATAACAACAACAACAACAACAACAACAATAATAATAATAATAATAATAATAATAACAACAACAACAATAATAATAATAATAATAATAATAATAATAATAGTAATCCCAGTATACCGTTTTTTTTCACCAGCAAAAATGTGGACCAGATGTTATCACAGTTAGAATAGCTATGGAAGGTTCAATTATTAAACAACATAGTAATAACAATAACAATCATCATCATCATTATTATCATCAAGGTCATATATATAAAGGAATGACTGAAGGTAACAAACTCGTCGCTAACAGGGTTTCTTACATTTGCTCTTAGCCCGATCTTGCGGTCATCCGGGTAGACCGCACCACGGGTATATGAACTCTACGGGATTTGTCTTCCCAAAGATTGTGAAGTATGGCTGTGACAAGTTCTTTCAGCTCAAGGGAGGTGACAGTCGACAATGTCAGGCTGATGGCACGTGGTCTGGACAAGTGCCGGTGTGTCTCCCCGGTAGGGATTGAGATTCGAGTTAATAATAATAATAATAATAATAATAATAATAATAATAATAGTAATAACAATAACAATAACAATAATAATAATAATAATAATAATAATATTAGTAATAGTAATTACAATAAAAATAATAATAACAATATCGCACTTCAATGATACAGACTTCTTGTATGGCAACTATCGCTTAAATTTAAAAAAAAAATTTACAGTGAAGAGAAACTTAGCTTGCCAGTCAGTCACCCAGTCAATAATCAACTTAGTATGTAGGTAGATTTTCAGTTAGTAAGTAAATCAGTCAGTAAGTCACTTATGAAGTAAGTAAGTAAGTCAGCCAGTCAGCCAGTCAGTCAGTTAGCAGGTAAGTCAGTCAGTAAGTAAGCCACTAAGTAAGTAAATAATTGAGTAAGCAAGTCGGTAAATCGGTAAGTCAGTCAGTAAGTCAGTAAATACATAAGAAGGTAAGCAGTTAAGTGAGTAAATAGAATACAGGGCTCTGAATTCTACGAAAATTTATTCCGCCTCATACTTACAGTTTCTACAACATTGATCTGTATTTTATGTTTTAGTTTGTGGCGAGTCAAAGTTTTTGAACAAAAAAAGGCTGTCAAACTGCCGTGGAAGAATCATAGGTGGACACAACACCATAAAAGGGGCGTATCCCTGGCACGTGCTTATCAAAAAGAACGGACAGCGTGTGTGTGGCGGATCGCTGGTTAGTGAACGCTTTGTTCTTACAGGTGAGTTGCCCTTCGCATGCGCGAAACTTTTATCTTGTAAAAACATAGGTGTGATATTGTTTCAACTTTTGTACATCTGAAAAATAAAAACAATAACAACAACAACAACAACAAAAACAAAAACAGCAACAACAATAACAATAACAACAACAATAATAATAACATTAACAATAACAATAATAATAATAACATCATCTTGTTCTTATTGTGCATTTGAAAATCTTGGACCATTTGCAATTCAAGTGTTTCTGCAGTTGATTTATCACAGTTTAGGGACACCAGCAGCCGTTTGTTGGTCTTAAAACACACTCTTTTGATTGGATTAAAGGTAATTATCATATAATTATAGTATGATATGTTTTCTTTTTTAGCTGCTCACTGCATTACGAACAGACGCGGGATCATTACCAACGAGCGGTCGCTAGAAGTGATCCTTGGACTGCATTTGACCTCGCGCACCAATGAGTCCCAGGTGCAAACTCGGCGGGTGATCCAGATCATTAAACACAACGATTTCGACTACCGTTCATTTGATTCCGACGTCGCACTGTTGAAGCTGAACAAGGAGGTGCAGATAACTGAATATGTTCGTACAGTCTGTCTACCCGACGATCCGAGGTGAGAAAACTATCTAAGTATTAATAGGTGAACCGCATTGGGGACAAATTTACTTCCACAACGATGGTAGAGATCAGTCGGTTTTTACGTAACTATTACTACTGAGAAAAAGTCTCAAAACCAGGCTGGGTCAAAGATTTTGAAGAAGGGAAAAAAGTTTAATTTTCTGCCCCGACCCGAGCTATAATGACTGGTCGCAAACTGAATCTGTCCAATGTAGATGTCGGGCCGGGAACGGGGGCCTGGGGCGGTGATCAGCTTTGGTTGTTTCTTGAAAAAGAGATCTTGTAATTTGAAGTATGTATCTACGGAGATTGGTTTTTGAGAAGGTATTGTTGTTATCGTACTCAATCTCTTTCTTTTTTCAATTCGAGGCCATACTGAGAAACACTTCTAAACACTTTAATATTTATGCACTGTTCGAAAGAAGTGATAGGAAGAAACTTCCTCATCTTCAAATGAATAGCAAAGCGGAGTAACTACAAAGTGCAGTTCCAGAAAATAAGACTGTACAGAGGAACCATAAGTTACTGAGCAAAATAAACATTTTTTAAATACGCATCTGCTTTGTTGTGATTTCTACACACTGTCGAACTCAGTAGGTTAAGACACAATATAATTAATAACACTTTCCCCACGGGAGACACAAAGATGTTTTAGTCTTATTGTCTCATCGAACTGAGACAGTTCCCATATTTCCAATGCTAATTTTGTAATGCTTGCACTTTAATATGCATACTGGCAGAAAGCTCTTTTTCCGACTAATTTTTTCTTCAAGATTAGTTATCTTCTTTTTTAAATTCACTTGTTCCTTAAATGTTGAATGAATGACTAATAATTTTGATAGAAGATGTTCAGTTAAGTTAATGTGAAGATCATCATGATCAACTAAAACGATTTGGACCAACTGAGAAAGAGTTATCCTCAAAATTAAGGGAATGCTAATAGATAAGTGTGGACACGGAACGTTTTGGAGAGGTTTCCTAATAGATTATAATTTCACATGTTTTGACCTTAACCGATCTTGGGAGCCGAGGGAAAGGAAGGGAGGGGGATGGGGTATATGGTCGCGTTGATTTCAACCATAGAGATTTTTCTTGATATTCAAGGAAAAAATCACCAAATCTGGCAAGTTTTCTTCACAGTTATTGGAAAACTTGTTGGTACGGCAATTAACTTAATTCAACTTAAAAAAGAACTCAAAGTTTGGAAATATAGAATTACATCAAGTGGTGAAATAGCTGAAAATAAACCGTGTGGGTTAAATAACGGTATATATACAGTATTGTTTGTTTTGTAGTAATGTAGGTAAAATGGATAAGACTAAAAATGAACCTAAGGTTCATTTGCAGATCTCGATAGAGAACATCCGTTTCACCATCGCCTCGTTTCATTCAAAAGCTTCTTACGTGCTCTCCAATTTTTCTATGTGCATCCGTATTTGGTAGACGCACGCTAAGCATAGACCATTTCGTAATTAAACATCCGATATATTACTAACACTACTGATAGATGCACGTATGCATCATCATCTTTTTCTTGTTTTACATAAAGATCTTACTTCGTTGCTTTTTGCTTCAATAGCGACTCGTGGCACTCTCATCACCACTGGCAACTTCTAGTTTAATAATAGCAATATTAATTATCAGAGATTAAAATAATAAGAATTTTGCTAATACTACTACTAATGATAATGGTAATGATAAGGATAATGATGATGATGATGATGATGATAACGATAACGATAACGATAACGATAATGATGATAATAATAATAATAATGATAATGATAACGATAATAATAACGATAATGATAATGAGTTTATGATGATGATAACAATAATACATTGCTCGAAACAAAGGAGCAAAATAAAACAAAAGTTGAAACCACGGCTTTTTTCAATTTTAATAATCATCTCAAACTAACAACTTTTATTGTAAAAAGTTAGAGGAATAAGAGTTTTTATATTAATGTGGTAAAAAGGGGAGAAGGCTAGGTGTATCTAAGTTTGATAAAAAGTATTTCTTACACTGGTTGCGAAAAACAGAGAGGGTAGAAGCTGAGGGGCCAACAGAAAAAGCAGCGTTTTTCTGCATCACGTTTGACTTGTGGTATACTTTTATCATCATTTGCAACAGATCCGTTTTTATTAATTGCAACAAATCCGGTTTTATTGCTTTCTTCTATAGGCACCTTGGCTTGATGATTCCAAATCAAAATGGGATCGTTGTGGGGTGGGGACGAACCGTTTCCGGCGGGAAGCAAGGTCAAATGTCAGACATCTTGAAGGAAGTCTGTGTTCCAGTGGTCGGCCACCAATCGTGTCAGGCAGCGTTCTCCGACGAGGGCTACACAGTGACTCGCAAGATGCTTTGCGCAGGATTGGACAAGGGCGGCAAAGACACATGCCAGGGAGACAGTGGCGGCGGATATGTGTTCTATGACGTCACAAGCAAGAAGTGGTTTGTAGGAGGCGTGGTTAGTTGGGGAAGCTCTTTCGGCTGTGGACTGAAGAATAAATTTGGTGTTTATGCGCGGGTGTCGAAGTTTCTGCCTTGGCTTTACAATAACTTGATCTGAGTTAAACCAAACGAACAGTAAAAATTGGGTATATCAGAGTTAACTGTTGTTTGAGGACTTTGGAGTCATAGTTTTAGGTAACTACTTTGATGTTGTTAGAAGCGTCTTTGCATTTAGAGTTTGGCTTTTATTGAAGTGTAGCCGTAAAATTAACCTTGTTGTAAGTGTTTTCTTGGTCGTGGCTTTAGTGCTGCTAGATACGTGGTGTAATGTCTACAAGGGAGAAATGACAAGGTTCTTAATAGAGGAAAGGAAACCCTTCCTTTCTTATGCAGACGGAAGCAGATATTTTGTTTGCGAACTTGCAACTGATTTTCCCTCATTTAAAACTTTATCAGCTGATTAGTTTTGTGTTTTATGAGTTGCACCTCAGCTGTCTTTGCAATCCTGTATGTTAACGACATATGCTAAAGTAGATGTTGTGCGATTTTCCTCTATGACCTCACCTAAAAAAGTTACACCTGACAACTATGATCCGATGAGAAAGTTAAGTGTTTTCCCTCTATCAAACTATTGAAATACTTACTATGGTTTTGGTCATGCAGAGGAAATCGCCTCCCGAAGTTGCTAAAATTTGTGTAGAAAATTGAAGCAGTGGCAGAGTGTGTGTTTTGCTAATTATTTTATAAAACTGAGCCAATTTTAGCAAGTCAGGCTCCTTAATTACAATAATTAGATGTGTTGGTTCACTTTAATGTTAAACATTTTGTGCACCAGTTGTATTTGCCAACTTTCTAGGAAAGGCCGTCGGTAGCTTTCTGGAGCATGCTGTAAAAGTTAACGGCTTTTAGAATCGCTGCTGCTCAAATTGTAGCAATTTAGAAGTTACGTCAATCTGTGGTCCGAGCTCATAGGGAATTTGTTGGCGGGGATATTTTAAATAGCAAAGGCTATTTGTTGAAATTTGTGACATCTCCTTTTTTTTAAAAAATATTTTAATGGAACACTGAAGCTCCAGTTTTATCAGGCTTTATAGACAAAGAATTTTTTCTCTAGAGTAGCAATCTCGGCTTTAGCGATCTTGAGATCTTTGGATTCAGATTGTCCTTGTCAGAGTAAAAAAAAGATAAAATATGAACAATTCCTAGTCTGAAGTTTGCAAAAAAAACCCCAAAGGACAATAGGGCAAGGAGTTTGACGTAATGTGAATTTGATAGCCGGTAAGAAATCTTTATCGTGTTTAGACTAATTTATAGGATTGAACAAACGATGTTTTCAGTCATAATCACTTTTGCTTTCTTGTTGTTCAAAAACTGGAACCAGCTTCTCAAACATTTTCCAGGGACTCCAAATATAGTTTTTTCTGTTGGCATTTTCAACTTTTAGCAAACGCAATTTAAACTATCCGCAGTTACTGATCAGTAGTGTCCATCTTTGGTATGGGAAGAGCAGATTAGACTATTGTGTTGTGTATCTTATATTGTAAGTATTGTTGTAGAGTTTTGTCAAAAACTAAATGGAGTAAATAAAGTTTCTTTTTACGCCATGTGTTTTATAACTGTTGTTGGCTCGTTTTTTTATCAATAATTTTATTTTGTTGGTACATGAATAAATAGATGACACATTACAAAATAATTGAAAATACAAACAAATACACAAAAAAAATCTTGAAAATTACGTTGTAAATGTATAAAACACACCATCTTCCCGAAGCCAGCAGTGTGTTCTGCACGTATTTTCGAGATATTATAAATGTCATTTTCAGGCCAATCCAATTTTCGCCCCTTATCGCAATAATTTGCAAGGGGTTACTCTTTATCCCGAAAATGGCCCGTTTTTAAAGTTATGAAAGTTCCCCAACGTCAAGGAGACTAATGCGACGATGCTTGTCGCATAGAACCACATATATAACATAGCTGGACGCGTACCTTTCCTGTTTGCTTGTCTGGGTGACGTCACCTTCACCGTTGCTTAGCACCAGCGTATCAATCATGGATTAATGGATCGTTTTTTGGTGCTTGAGTTCCGAAAGTTGGGCCAAATAGAGCCTGTAACTTTTTAAATTTAACTTGCAGAAAATTTTTGGCTGTAGCCTCATGATCTGCGCTTGATTCTGGCCTTTTTGAGAAAACTTGCAAGGGCGTAGCCAGTACTGAACCTTATCCTAAAGTCACTAATTTTCGATGTTTTGAAATTTGTACTGAGACAGACTTGCTGTATTGGGACAGACTTGTTGTATTGGGACAGACTTGTTGTATTTGGACAGACTTGCTGTATTGTGAGAAACTTGCTGTATTGGAACAGACCTGTTGTATTTGGACAGACTTGTTGTATTGGGACAGACTTGTTGTATTGGGACAGACTTGTTGTATTTGGACAGACTTGTTGTATTTGGACAGACTTGTTGTATTGGGACAGACTTGTTGTATTTGGACAGACTTGTTGTATTTGGACAGACTTGTTGTATTGGGACAGACTTGTTGTATTTGGACAGACTTGTTGTATTGGGACAGACTTGTTGTATTGGGACAGACTTGTTGTATTTGGACAGACTTGCTGTATTGTGAGAAACTTGCTGTATTGGAACAAACTTGTTGTATTTGGACAGACTTGTTGTATTGGGACAAACTTGCTGTATTGGGACAGACTTGTTGTATTGAGACAGACTTGCTGTATTGGAACAGACTTAATGTATTTGGACAGACTTGTTGTATTTGGACATACTTGTTGTATTGGAACAGACCTGTTGTATTTGGACAGACTTGTTGCATTGTGACCAACTTGTCGTATTGGGACAGACTTAATGTATTGGAACAGACTTGTTGTGTTTGGACAGACTTGTTGTATTTGGACAGACTTGTTGTATTGGGACAGACTTGTTGTATTGGGACAGACTTGTTGTATTGGGACAGACTTGTTGTATTGGGACAGAGTTGCTGTATTGGGACAGAGTTGCTGTATTGGGACAGACTTGTTGCGTTGTGAGAGACTTGCTGTATTGGGACAGACTTGTTGTATTGGGGCAGACTTGCTGTGTTGGGAGAGACTTGCTGTATTGGGACAGTCTTGTTGTATTTGGACAGACTTGTTGTATTGGGACAGACTTGTTGTATTGGGACAGACTTGTTGTATTTGGACAGACTTGCTGTATTGTGAGAAACTTGCTGTATTGGAACAAACTTGTTGTATTTGGACAGACTTGTTGTATTGGGACAAACTTGCTGTATTGGGATAGTCTTGTTGTATTTGGACAGACTTGCTGTGTTGGGACAGACTTGCTGTATTGTGAGAGACTTGCTGTATTGGGACAGACTTGTTGTATTGGGGCAGACTTGCTGACTTGCTGTATTGGGAGAGACTTGTTGTATTGGATCAGAGTTGCTGTATTGGGACAGACTTGTTGTATTTGGACAGACTTGCTGTATTGGAACAGACTTGTTGTACTGAGACAGACTTGCTGTATTGAAACAAACTTGCTGTATTGGGACAAACTTGTTGTATTGGACAAACTTGTTTTGTCGTGATTACTTATTATAACGGGACAGACTTGTGCAAATGTACTGTTTGGTTATATATCTTGACAGTAGTGTTGTATTGGGACTGACTTAGGGCTCGATACAGGTTAGTTCGCAGTGTTTTCCACAAACTAGCTACAGTTTTTTGAGGCTCATAGAACATGGACCAAATTGTTTTATTGTTATTTGGACAAATTTGTTAATGGGACAGGCTGTTTTATCCCAATTGCACTCAAGAATTCAAGATTAGCTGTCGAAAACCACAGACCAAATTAAACTTTGAAAAAAAGATAGTCATCAAGGTTTTCTTAAAAAGTTTTTTTTGGTCAAGAATGTAAAGCTTCATAGCCCATTTCCGAACTACGCTCCAGTGCTCACAAGCAAAACCTTTAAATCGAGGCGAGGTGCTCACTTTTCATACAATTGTTGTATTATTGAGCACTTGGCCTCGACTCGATGCTTTTGTTTGTCAGCAGTTGAGCGTAATTCGGAAACGGGCCACTAGAAAGCAAATGAAGAGGGCTTGGTAGAAACTTCTACAAAATCCCGCCAGTCACCCCACCCTCTGGCACTCGTCTTGTTTTCTCGTTAAGCTATGGCTAAAATTGCATCAAATCGCACCTTTAATTGCACCGTGTGCGGAGGACTGCGAAACAGTTTCAAACATGTTTAATATTTTTCACACGTTGTCGCAGTTCGTCGAAGGCATATGAAGGTGTGCGGTGAATGCACGACAGCATGCGTCTGAAGTTATCCAAACTACCGATGAGAGACCAGTTTTCAAGCACATAAATCAGGTTTGACTAAAATTTCACTGAGAACTAAAAACGCATTTTGACTTAAACTAAATATAGATTTCTCAAAAAAAGCGAAGGTGTCTACTACACGAGGTATTCCTAGGCGGTCACCCATCCAAGTACTAACCTC
>JAOBYE010719712.1:0-10621 GCA_025403585.1 Parazoanthus swiftii
CCAAAAAAAAAAAAAAAAATTCCAATCCTTGTTTTTCAAAAACCCATCCTCGGAAACCCAGGGGTAGTCCATCGGGCGGGAGAAAATTCAGGGCCGACACAAAAGTCAAGAGTCATTGTAACTACCCCTGGGGACATAGTCTTACCAAGCTAGTTCCAGACATCGTCGGGGGTGCTTGCTCGTGATTGGGCGGAAAGAAGCGCGATTGTGTTTTTCGCCCTATCAACGACGAAATAATTTAAACAGGTGTTTGGTTGTTGTTGCCAGTCGCAAACAAACGAATCAATGCAACGTGCAGTTGTCACGCGGTATGAATGATAGTTTCCATGTTGTTGTTTTTTCTGAAAAGTCGTTTTCCGCGTGGCGTTCAAGTTGACAGTTAAATGTTGCGTTGACTTCGGCTTTGAAGATGTTTGCCGACATAGGAAGGCTGAAACAGGAACAACAGCTAGCTATTCAGATTATTGTTCAAGGAAAACACGTTCGCACAGTAACCTAATGGATTCGGCAAAAGCCTGACATTTCAGATTATTCCCGCAACAATAAAAGCACCGAATTTACTTGGAGTTGGACGACATGTTGATGCTTACCCACCTCGACCTTCAGAGGTTGTTTCTGCCTGGGTAGCTCGGCGTTCTAGTCAGTCGAGAAGGGGGAAATGAGCGGCAAAGCAAGCCGCAAGCGCTCGTTTCTCCCTTTTCGACTGACTAGAACGCCGAGCTACGCAGGCTATTAAGAGATTGTTTCTCTTCGATCAACTGGATTTGAGGTGATATTTATCGGAGAAAGTGAGACCAGCGATAAAGAATTACTTGGTGGAAAGAGGAAGGTGGATTTCATTTCCGGAAGCCCCGGAATTCTCGTTGGAGAAGAAAGAAACTGCCCCTTCCATGACTGACTGCCCCTGGGTTTCCGAGGATGTTCAAAACCCCAATGCCGGATCTTTGTTTCCCAGATCTCTCGCTTTCCAATCTCCCGACCACCAATCCTTATATTCCAGGTACCACCATGCAAGTTTCACTTCAGGCTTCACAACAATAATTATCAGCATCATTCAACCGCTAGCCTTGATTTGAAATCCGATTGTCGTCTTTTTTTCTAAAAGTTTGGCCTCTTTACAACCTATCATTACTTGATCATTCAATGTTTAGCTTTTTCCACGTATCTATTTATAAACCCTCCAGTAAACATTGATAAAAACTATCTCAACGAGTAGAATATTTGCAGTAAAAGACTTCAATCTATCTAATAAACTGCGGTCCAAAATTGAAACGTTCAAGTGCTTTTATTATAAAGGGCCATTCAATCGAGTCGAATGCTTTTTCCAAATCTAAAAACAAAGCAATGCCAGGAATTTCTTAGTGTTTGGAAAAATAATTTTATAGTACATCTGATTGGTTTGAGTGGATTATAGAGGGTAGTATGTTTTCTAATCGGTTTGCTATTGTCTTGGTTGCTATCTTGCAGTCAGTGTTTAAAAGGGAAAATGAGCGTCAGACATATCCTTTGAAATGGTACTTTTATTATAGACGTGTGCGTAGTTATGCTTATATTTTTGTAACACTGTGAACTTTCCTTTTTGTTGCGCGCGCATATTGTTAATTCATGTATTTAAACTTGTTTTGTGTTTTTAGCGCGTGCTTTAACCACTGTATTCTGGCGTTAGACGCAAATTTTCGTTTGACGCTTTCAATTTCATTTTCCTTGCCTGTACTAACAATTTTTCAGTAACTGTGCTAACATAGTGGGTGGCTCCTCCTAAAATGGTCTGCAATTGGTCTAGGATTTAATGGAGCCGAAACCAATTGTAGAATTGCACATATTTTAGGCATCCTACTGACGATCAGTTACTGATTTGCCGGGTTTTTTTCAGCGACATAATAGTTGTCTGTGGAGTTCAATTAGTTCAATTTGAGGTGTTCACGATTCTTGTTCTAATTGAAAATGAGCTTAATTATTCCCCGTCGCTGAAATATTGAAAACTGGCCAGTCTTAAAGCCATAATTGAAGCTTTCCACAACCGTTTCATCAATTAAATTCCAAAAGAAATTATAAAATTCAATAATTGTCAAGCCATCTGTGCCGAGTGTTTTATCCCTTCCCATTTTTTTAAAGCAGCAAGACATTCTGATTTCGAGAAGAGGCCCTCGCAGTTCATCTTCTCTTCAGGAGATTAAGTGGGTAGATCCTCATTTTCAAAAAACGCAGATATCCATCTTTACCGTCTCCCACAAGAGTCCTTTGTCGTCTAAATACCAATATTGCTCAATAAATTTTGGAATTTTTTTCTGGAGTGAAACAACGAATTCATTTCCTTTAAGAAGACTATTACTGAACTTTCGGAAACCGTGACCGCGTTTCAACGCGAGAGATTGGATGAGCATAAAGTAGTGACAGCTGACGGCACTTGTAGTGTTGGTGATGTCGCTTTGGAATATTTATTAACGAGACTTTTAGAGATATAAAGATAGTGTAATCGACAGCTTGTTATTTTGCGTTCGGATGTTGTTGACGTCAGATATCTTTTAAGTTAATAGATTTGGTAAGATTGCTAATTCCTTTGATCGCTGATTGTTTATTTGTAGCAGACGTCCCTCTGATTTTGATATCGCTGGGCATTCAACAATTGAAATCCCCACCTAACAATAGGAAAAGACTTTTATAGAAGCGAGAATAAATATTTGCTAACACAAAACGATTGTCATCTATAACAATACACAGCATAATTGCGTGTCCATTTGTGTCTTTTCGAATTGATTCAAACGTGAAATCAAGTTTTGGATTAAAAAGAATCGCGACGCCTTTGATATGGTCTGTGCAATGGTTTGCATAAATTCTGCCGCCGTGCCTCGAGGTCATCAGAGACAACTCTTTTGTGTTTCACAAAAGATTCACGTCCCAAAGGAAACGTTGTATGTATTTGAACTGGATTTAGACGGAAAATTGTTAGGTGCACTTTTCGCACACCCACCCGTATCCCCCTTTGTTGTCCCGCAATTTCGTGAGTTGAAGGACAATAGATACCGATCCTTTTATGTTTCACAATATATTCACGTCCCAAAAGAGAGTGAGTGTATAAGAACTGGATTTAGAGGGAAAAGGTTCGGTGTATTTTTAGCAAACCCACCCGTACCCCTTTTTCGTGACTTGAGGATAATAGAGACCGCTCATTCCATGTTTCACAATAGAGACGCCTCCAAAGGGAACCTTTGAACATGACAGAACTGGATTTAAAGCGAACAATGGTTAGGGCCACTTTGGGCTCCCCTCCCTCACCCCTCTATGTTGACGTCTGACTTCGTGACTTCAGTACAATGGGGACCGCTCCTTTTGTGTTTTACAATAGAGGCGTCTCCCAAGGGAGCCTCTGAGCGTGAGAGAAGTAGATTTAGAGCGAACAATGTTGCCTGCAACAATACTTCCACTACCACTGTATATCGTTGCAGGCAAAATGGCGCGGGTTACCCCACCTGTTAATCTAAGGCTAATTAGTGAATATGTACTAAACATGGACCACGAGTCTCAAGTTCATCGTACATTGGACAGCTTGTACCAATGCGGGCACGAGATGGCTCGGCGCTGAAACCAGGTGCAAATTTTTGGGCAACTTGAGAGAAGGGTTTGCGTTACACGCCGCAATAGACCCATCTCACAACGCAGCCCTGATGATCAAATCCTTTGTTATTGTCCTGCAAGCCTCAACATGATGACGCGACTTGCAGGGCAGTAAAAAATAATTTGTTCCACATGACTGCAGCGTGAGACCAGTATATGGCTCTTGCAAATAAAAAAAAACAGCTGCAATCGTTGTGAAAAGTAGAACCGAATCCTACTTAAGCCGCAAGTTGTCTCGCAATGATTTTGTCGGCCACTGCAATGGCGTTGCGAGACAAGTTGCACCAATTGCCTCGTGTAACGTCGCCTCTAGTTAACCAAAGAGACTTTTGTAAGGCCAAACTTCGTTTTTAAGTATCAAAGCGACAAACTAATGCTTGTGTTTACAGTTTTATTTCTTTTATAAACCCGTTTTGACTTTCTATGCTAGATTTGCTAAGAGCTGTTCCCATGTGATAGTTTTCAAACTGTCCGGCTCTGTTTTCACGATAACCTTAAACTTGTGGGTTTTTCCAGTTTTCCAACTTCAAACTTCCTGAAAGTACCAAAAACGTAACAGCTTAGAAAAATAAAATAACAAATCGGATAATGCAAGACCAGACAGCGCAGTGTAAGGTCGTGGCTATGTACGTATAGCTATCAGCCAGACAAACGCACAGTTACAAATAAACACACACACACTGGCACAAAAATACAAATATCCACATAAACATAAGCATACTTTAACTGCAAAACAATTTTGAACATTTAAATATCGAACGTTGTTTTTCGGACACTTTTTTCTAATTTCGGAGGGATTTCGGACAAACATTTCGGACGCTTTGTTAAAACACATCTAAGGCAACTTACGCCTAAAAATATAAACAAGACTATAGCAAAAACTGTCAAAAAGATAGTTTTACTGTACACTGACGAGAAAATAAGTGTGTGTGCAATTGTCACAAAGCGGCTTGGTTTTGGTTGAAGAGATAACTATAATACCTATATACTTTTTTCATAAAATAATACAAAAGAAACTTTCCTTTCCAGTATTAAAAAAAGACGACATCAGCTGAAACAATGCCCGATCCGAGTTATAGCTTTATCGTGTATAACTGGCTTTGGATATGTGAAGACGTCGCCCAAGAAAGCACTTAAAAGTTTTATGCTGTACTGTAAAAAATTTTTGGACGCTTAAGTTTTCGTACTCTTAAAATTGGACAGTTTTATTCTCGTACACTGTTTCCCCCCCAAATTACTGTAAAATCACCTGAGAATTCTTGCAAGTAATGTGCGCAGAATAACAAGACAAATCGATCTTCGTTTTAAAAAAAGTCTCTGGAAGTTAAACAAAACTGATAAGATTTGTAATATTATTGTAATCTGCGTACCGTAAGGCGTTTAAAATTCAAACAAAAGCTGAAATAGTTTAATCCAGGCAAACACATATTTACCTCAAATTTCCCGCTTCTTGCTTCCATAGCATACTTTGTGCTTGAACTCATCTAGCTTCTTTGACAACTGGCCGAAATGTTTGATGTTAATCACCCTGTCCTTGTGCCCCATTGCTATAATCTCAAGTTCATTTTCATTTACTTGATCCCCAACCCCAACAGCCACCGCGAAAACACCTTTTTCCTACAAGGAATATGTAATTTGTCAGTGTTGCAATAAGAGAACAATTTAGGGATACTTTCGTTGCATCTCATCGCAGGAATCGTTGTCAATATGTCCGTTTTCTCAGTACCTCTTGTATTTTCCTGTTCTAAAGTAATGGCTGTTCAATTCTTGCTTTTCATGTGACGTCAGAGCCGCCATTTTGGTGCCCCTTTACAATGGAATTGTAATTAGTTTCTTTTGTTAGGGGCTCCAACAAGGCCGCCATGCCCTTTGTCATTTGAATCCCGGGGAGTCAGTGAAAACAGGCATTGATGTTGGTTTTACCAGTTCTCACTACAGGTGTTTCATTCTAACGGGAAGCGTTTTGAATACGTCATATTGAGGTCAAAAATTTCATAAATAAGGCTTACTTGAAAACGTTTTTAAAGGTGTCACACTTAAGACGTAAACGCAGACGCAGAAAATATGCTTAAAATGTGTGAGTTAATGTAAGTGATAGACGTAAACGTTGAACGCAAACACATTTCTGGTGTGAATTGCGGTGAAGCAAGCATGGACGCTGATACAAGTCAAAGACAGATACAATAACGCATGCGCACTTGCGTCTCAAGTGTGAATGTCCCTGCACTTGCGTCTGCGCTGAGTCTGCCGTCAGTCGCTCGTTTTTTGCTTATCGCAACCAGCTGTGGTTGATGTGAAGGAAATCAACCAGTTCAGCGACAAATGACACGGAGCTAAATATAATATTTTGTATCTTGAATTTGCCGAAGAATGGGCCAACGTCCTGCCGGTTCAAAACCACGATGTGTTGACGCCACTGATGTGTTGTCACCAGCGGGAATCTCTAACTAATTTCTAAATACGACGTTTTCCACAATCCTACAATCTGTGAGATAAAAATCCCGTCCATGGAGGCTTAAGTAGCACTTTTAGCATCTGCTCTACCGTCTCTTATGACAATTAGGTCTTCTTTGTCTTTGGTTGGTGTCCTTTTGCCTTGGAAAGCCCCGTACAAGGAGGGTTATAGACCGTATGCATAATACGCGCCACTGACCACGAACAAAAACGTTGAGTCGAGGCTGGTAAGGCCGAAATACAGCAAATGTATGAGAACCTGGAAACCGACCTCGACATGAAGTTATTGTTTATGGTCAGTGGGGCGTATTATGCATACGGTCTATATAGGTAGGGGACAGACTCCAAGTTTGTTCTACCGTCTGTTATGAAAATTATAACTTACTTAGTGTGCCTTTTGTCGGTGGCTTTTCACTTTCGAAAGCGTTTTGTCCTAACCTTTGTAGGTTACGAGACCTTTGAGTTGGGGAGGAGGGGGGGGGGGGGGGAAAGGCCATCGACTAAAGGTAGAAAAGGTTAGGATTGTCGTAACAGACGTAGCTTGCGAGCCGGCTCATATTTCTGGGAAAGGGGAAAAATAACTGAAGGAGGGGAAGGGAGGAGAAACTTTTTTACCCTTCCCTCTTTTTCCCCTCTTTATTTCCCCCTCTCCCAAAGAAAAATGTGCCGGCTCGCAGCCTACGTCTGTTACGACAAAACTTTTTCTGGCTTTGGTCGATGGCCTTTTTCCTTACGTCGATTTTGATGCCCGTCCATCTGATGCATGCAGGGAAGGATAAGTAGTAAGGTATTCTTACCTTTAAAGGTCTCAAGACCTTTGCATAGGGAGCAGAATCCAAGCTTGTTCTACCGTCCGTTACGACAATCAAGACCTTTTTTGCTTTTGGTCGATGGCCCTTTGCCTCCGAAAACAGCTCGTTAGCCAACAGAAGCGCCTTGTCCGTACGAGTTCCCTGTGACAGGTACTTCATGTTGCTTATATGTCTCTTAAGAACTTCTGTAAAGAGGAACAGGTATGGTAACTGAGTGGGAACTAAGTTGGAAAGTGAGCTTGTTAGTAACTTAGTAACTAGGCCCTGCGATTAGAGATCTTTATTGTCGCACAGGGTAAATTGAGTAAGGTTTTTAACTACGTTTCGAGTTTCTTTGTTTAAGAAGTGGTACATGCTTGGCGTGCGTCTATCGGGTTATTGATTCACGCGGGGAGTTGGAAGAGCACGAGAGAAGCGTTTGAGTTGCACAAGGCGAAGCCAAGCGCTTCTCTAGCTTCTCGAGTGCATCCATAACTCGTTATAGATGCACAACTAAAGTATGGACCATTTCTTTTAGAACATTGCCTCTGCCAATTTAAGCAGTGTTTATAAGAAAAAATACACGTAAGCTGATAACGTACAAAACCCTTATAAACCGTTCTGAGCGTTTTTACTGGTTGAACGCGAGCACGCGATTTAATTAGTAAATGCACGGGCGTGCGTCTATCGAGTTATAAATGCACGCTCGCGCCGTACAAAAAGGGCGCGAAAAATTGCCAGCTATGTTCTGACAACACTCAGTCTATCACTCCATTCACACCAACACTTAAACATGTCTTAAAGTTGTTTAACTAAGCGGGTTTAAAAATTATTTTCCAGTACAGCAACACTTTCGACTCAAACTTTGTGGTATACAATTCTTAAAACACATCATAGCCATCCAAGTTGGAATCAGCCCTGAATACTGTTTGCTAGTTAAAAGAACTTGAGAAGGTCAGTTTAATTAAATATGTTTATGTGTGAATGCGGCATATGTTTTGTGTCATATAAAGGAATGTATTTGGTAGATCATTTTCAAACACGGTCAGTGCTGTCGGCTGAATGTGACTGAACTTAAAGGGGTAATGAAGATGTAGTCGGCGAATTTTCAAGGAGTGCTTTTTAGCAAGTTTACTTTGGTTCGCAAGTGTTATTTTAAAATGGTCGCTAAACTAGTAAAAAGCCTCTTAAGTAACTTTCAGGTCTTACTCTTCCTTTATTTATCAAACACATATATAAGTTTCGGGGGAATGCTTACATGTTGAGAATTTTCGTTAATTAATGTGTTCGGATCAAAATATCAAGAAGTTTTCAGGGGTTTTTCTAGTGCCCTTGTAAACAGAAATTGAATTCGAAGAGTTTTTCAGGGAGTTAAAACTCTGTTTAAGTACACATGGATTTCGATTTTAATAGTAATAATAATTAACATTTGACATTTTTATTGCAGCATAATAAAAAAATGGCTCTTTGATGAATGATTTGGCTAAAATTGCTGTAAAACTTATAAAACGGTTACAGTGGGTTTTCACAATCAATTTTGCAGCAGTGTTAGCTTTTTCATCCTTTAATTATTGCATATGTATATGCTCTAGACCCATTTCGTATAGATTATTTATTTTTGTTTTGTTATATAAAGAATCTAAAGCTTTAAACTGTTTCGTGATTTTAGTACAATACCTTTTTGCTGCGGCTGCGCAAAAGTGGTAATAATTTTAGCAGAATTGCTGTACTCGACAATCCCGATGTGGTGAGGCCCGGATGGAGACACTGCTTCCGTGTCAATCATCTTTATCATATTTTGCTTTAGAATTTTGAAGTTTTTCACGCCGATGCTGTATGAGCTGTCAATCACAACTACAATATCCAATGGTAGGGTAGCGGTACAGTCTACCTCTGGGTGAAAAAAAATAAACTTTTCAGTTGATCAATAACAATTTATTTTAACCTATAAAGAGCTATAACCAGCCGTGAAACTCGACAGACTTATTTACGTCATCTAACACAAGTGAGAATTAAGGTATCCAAGCGATATCTTAAATATAATGGCTGCTTCAATTTTAACAGGCCTTCCAATAGCCCATTTCCGAACTACGCTCCACTGCTCACAAACAAAACCTCAATTCGAGTCCAGGTGCTCACTTTTCATACATTTGTTGTATTTTTGAGCACTTGGTCTCGACTCAATGCTTTTGTTTATCGGCAGTAGAGCGTGATTCGGAAATGGTCTATTAATTATTTTTACGATACTGCTATGCTAGCTTCTAGTTTTTCATCAGACTTTTTATTATCTTCTTTAAGTATTTTGTATAGATATACTAGTTTTAAACATTTTTTGAAGGGCTCCCATTAAGAGCAGTATGTGAGTTATGATTAAAAAATAGTTAGTGAGTGCAACTGACTTAGTTCATTTGGTAAAGTTTATCGAGTCTAGAGACACTAGTCGAAAAAGACCTGCCTCCATAGTCTTTGGTGTAAGATTTAGGAACAGTTAGCACGTTACGGTTTGGAGAACGGAGAGAACGGATTCAGATGTTTAGTGATAAAATTTAATGGGATTTTTCCCTCTAACTCAAATTTAAGCGCGAAATATGGCTCTGATACAAAGTATACAACTTTTGCAGAGAAATATCAGCGCGAAGGAAAAGAAAAAAAATGTGGCAAGTATAAAGAAGTTGATTTCAAAGGTACTAGTAACAACGTGAATGGAATTTTTCCCCTCTAACTCAAGTTTTAGGGAGAAAAATGCTCTAAGACAAAGCATACAACATTTGCAGAGAAACATCAGCGTGAAGGAAAAGAGAAAACTATGATAAGGTTGATGAAGTTTGATTTCAAAAGTTACTAGAAACAACCTGAATGGGATTTTTCCCCTTTAACTCAAATTACAGCGGCCTGAAAAAATGCTCCAAGACAAGGTTTACAACATTTGCAGAGAAAATCAGCGTGAAGAAAAGAAAAAAAAACTGTGATAAGATTAAAGAAGTTTAGCTTCAAAAGCTACTAGTATAACAACATAAATGAAATTTTTCCCCTCTAACTCAAATTTTAGTGTGAAATAATGCTCCAAGACAAAAAAATACAACATTTGCAGGAAAAATCAGTGTGAAGGAAAAGAGTAAACTGTGACAAGGTTGAAGAAGTTGGACTTCTCTAGTCTCGTCAAATGTTCCTGCTATCAACTTTTCGCAACATGACGTTTTCGCTGTATCAAGATTTCGCATTTTTTCTCATCGTTAAAAAGGCAAAACCTGATGTAAAAAAGTATAGTATGACAAAGCAAGTATTCTTTATGAACAAAATATCTTGGGTTGTATGTTACCAATCAGCAGATATATTATTTGTTTACGTCTATGACTCATTTATGTCTTTGTGTTTACGAGGATTTGCATTTGTATTTGTGTTTATATTTATTTCTGTAACTATTTGTATAATTACTTAAACTTTCAAATAATCATAATTACTGTAATACCAACCAATTTTTGATTTTTTTTTTCTTGGTATGACTTCCTGGTACTTTAACCCTTATGGTTATTACAGAGAGCCAGTACCCTCTTTTCATGTAACTTTTCAATTAATTAATTTAGTTATTTTCGATTGTAATTATTAATGGGCGTTCTTGTTGTTGCAAACATAAACTGATAGACAACGACGACGCATCACAACACACCCAGTTAGAATTCAGCTAGGACGGCGAGTACACTGTGTTACTCAACTCTACCGTAAATAACACATTAAAGCCCAGTAGTTACAAGCCCCACCCC
>JAOBYE010719723.1:0-10620 GCA_025403585.1 Parazoanthus swiftii
ATAGGTTTTGTACCCCCCAAAAAGGATGATAAAACGTTTAGCACTCCCCCCCCCCAAAAAAAATAATAATAATTGTAATAATAATAAAATAAAACTGAGCAGAACAAGAAAAACAAACCCTCGAGTTCTTGCTTGAAAAACAATTATTTTGTGGAGGATGCATTGAAAGATCTGGAGGAGCAAAATCAAAAAGCTGCCAAACAATATTTAGATCAAAAACAATCAAAGCAGAACAAAGGAAAGCAAACACCCAGGCTGTCTTTCTTTGGCAAGCCCAGTGCTTGCGGAGTTTCTGCATCAGCTCTAGTTTCTCCAAAGGCAAACTATGTTATAACAGTGCAGATAGATTATCACAGCAGTTCTTCATAAGATGATGAATAACAAACCAACTAATTCTGTTTATAAAAGTCTTCCTTCATTTAATTATGATCAGCCAAGAGTGACATTGTTGTCAATAATGCCGACATTATTACAAAACAACGCGCATTTTCAAAAAGCAATATAAATGCATATATTTATCTAAATTTCATTTCAAATGTAATTATTGCGCCAGTTTTATACACATTGCATGGGGTGTCAATTGTAAATGTAGGTACTCTTTACAACTAACATTTAGAACTACTATGATCATTTTTATAGAATATTGAAATATTAATTCGAATCTTTATTTTTGATCCAATTTGCGCTTACTTTTTGTTTCGTTCCCCCGAAATATCTTCAAAATCGTTTCGTACCTCCCCCCACAAAAGTTTGTCAAAATGTTTCGCAACCCCCAGTTTACCTTCCAGCTACTAAGAGTTTCCCGCTTTAGCGATTATCAGACTGATTCTCTAAAATTGAAAAGTCACAAATTAAAGGTTTTTTTTTTTTTTAAAATATTAGAGGGATAAATTAATTTCTATGTTGCTTTGATTATTATTTTCAACTAGTGTTTAGAATAATTAATATTATAAAAAATAAACATCTATTTCTATCGTATATCATAGAGTGTTTCATGATCATTTACGCCTAGAAAGAACAGTTTATCAGTTTTCATCATATTAACGCTTCTACTGTTCTGTTCTAAGGTTCCACAAGTGACGCCCAGGATTCTATGGAAGTGCAGAGAATGATTCCCGAAAGACTGGACTCTAACAGACACAAACGAGACTTATCCACCAAAAATGAGGTCAGTCCTGACTTGCTCAAACGATAAACAAAAATAATATTATTGGTAATAATAAGGAAAGATTAACAATAATATCAACAACTAATATTCGTAAAAGTTTCAATGACTATTAAAATATTTCAAGAAGAAGGAAAAGCAGAAGAACAGGAACCAGAACAGAGCTAGAACCAAAACCATAACAATTAACTTCATCTTGGGAGTGCAACCAGCTGGCAGCTCTTTCCATCTTCTTCTTCAGAAAAAAGAGCGTACAAAATTATAGTTTATAATTTTTCATGTTTACACACTTTCACGTAAAATTAAAAAGAAACGGAAGAGTTATACACAAAAAAACATTAAAAAATACGTAAACCAGAAGTTTAAAATATATTAGCAATCTTCGTTGACGTTTGCGTCCTAGTTTGTTAATGTTCCTAATATCAAAAACAAAATGGATATTAATTTCCCGGGGGGTAAATAAATACCCTAAAAAATACCTGGCCCGCAGATTTTGCTACCCAAAAATGTACCTCTCTGACTTAAATATTGCGTATAAAATGCAACGTGTCAGTAATATAAAAGTAAAGTACCATTTATTGTTAGCCGTATCCATCAAATACACTGTTACCATAACATTTTGCGAGCATATCGTCATTATTATCACCAGGATTACTCTAAAAAATACCAGGTACTCTCAAGACTCGGGTTTGCCCAAGAAAACCCCTAAAAGAAAAGGATTGCCAATTTCAACCCCTAAAAAACCCGACATCCAACTATAGGGAGTAACCCCCGCGGAATTTTTTGGTGAAATATATATGTAGAAAATGAACAACTTGTACTCGATCCAGTTCTTCTTTTGTTCTTGGACAACTTTTGCTCGCGTTATAAGGGTTTGATTGTTGTTGACACAACTGAGATTGACAACTGATCTCTCTTTCTGATTTGCATCCACCAGGAAGGACACGATGATGACGCCAGTTTCCTTGTTAAAGCGTTTGGAAAGGAAATGATTTTACAAGTCAAACGAAACAAGTGCGTTTTCTATCCGTTTTTTAGATTAGGCTGATCGCGTATGTGTGGGCTGTGTGTGTTCATCTACTGCTTCTTCTAGCCTCCTCCGCAGGCAACTCTGAAGTGAAATATGAAGAGGATAGGGTGAATGATGGCTGTTGTAGGCTAAAGTATAGTTAATGGGGGTGAAAGAGATTGAGGGAAAAACTACTGCGAACCCTAGCCTCCTCCGCAGGTAACTCTAAAGTGAAATATGAAGCAGATAGGGTGAATGATGGCTGTTGTAGGCTAAAGTATGGTTAATGAGAGTGAAGGAGATTTGGGGAAAAAAGAGGAATGCATAGGAGTCCCCGACTCGCGGCCTTTCCGCTCGTCCCTTCCTTCACCCTCATTAACCATACATGCATCAGCCTGCTACAGCCATCATTCGCCCTATCTGCTTCATATTTCACTTTAGAGTTGCCTGTTGCCTGCGGAGGAGGCTATATTTCTTCATAAAGTGTCTTGATTTACGACTATATGATGATGTAAATTTCTAAGCAAATTTCCTAATAAATACGCTTGAAAAAGAAATGGCCCAACAAGTCAAACGAAACAAGTACATTTCCTCGTCGTGTCTTAGATTAGGCTGCGCCTGCGCCTGTGCTTGTGTTTTCGTTTCATAAATATTTGTTCTAAACTAAAGTGTTGTGATATACTATATACTACTATATGTTCACATACCATAACCACGGAAACATTAATTATCTTCTATTCCAACCGTAAAAGGATGTTGCTGTCACCATCCTTCACTGTTCGATACTTCAACGATGATGACACTGAGGTTATTCGCCGGGTGAGTGGCTGATTCACGTTCTCGAAGCTTCTGTGTTTTACATGATCTGAGCAATGCATGACAGCAAACAGGCGGCAAAAATTTTGCATAGGTTCACCTAAGCTCTTAGTTTGTATCGAACAGTCAGTAGACAGAAAAGGTCGAATTTAAGAGAATTGATATGGGGATTTGCTATTTGCAAGAATAACGTACGAAATAATTAATAAACATTCTTGTTGTACTTTCACGTGTGTAGTTTCTACAAATTGCTTCTTGTGAAGTTTGGGATAATAGGCCTTTTGCAGCTAGAGGTCACATGGTACAAAATACGCCATTCTGCAGGGCAAAATAATGTGCAAGACTCCAAAACAAAACCCGATTAACTAGAAAAGTGTGATTTTTCTTTGTTTTACATTTCCCAGTGAAGCTGGGCTTCACATTCTTTTGCCCTCCAGTATAGCGTGTTTTGTACCATATGATCTTTAGCTGCAAAAGGCCTATTCTGAGCATAACAGGAGCTTGTAACCTGGAAAAAAATCTAGGACCAACTAAGCTGTTGGGTTGCAAGCAGGGTTATACCTGTATCATTTTCCTTCTTAAGTAGCTTGTTGTGCAAACTAAACTAATGCTCCTCATTATATTCCAGGAACAACCTGAGAACTGTTATTATCATGGAAATCTTCGAGACCAAGCTGACTCCTTGGTTGTACTGAACACTTGCAACGGCCTCAGGTAAATATAATGAATAAAATAACCAATTAGATTTGGTATATTCTCTATTCTTGTAAATAGTGTGTCTAAAACGAGAACAGAAGAATGTTGTGAATTTTACTGCCCATTAGGCATTCTTAGCCCTTACGGTATTTGCTTGGCCAGAACCCTCCATGTTTCTTTTCAAAATAAGTTATAAATGTTTTGTAACTTAAAGTGATAGGGAAATCAAACAGTAAAAAAAAACAAATTGCTGTTGTTGTTGTCTTAATGTTTAAAGGAGCTGTTTCTTGGTAAGATTCTCAAATGTTTCCAATGTCCGGTAAAAGCTAAGACGTTAATAATACAGCACTATCCTCTGCTACGATGTTTTATACATAGTTCTGCCTTTAATGTTGTAAATGTGGTACGGATAGTTTAACCATTAAACAGTCAGAGGGGGCGGGGTTCGGCGAATTTCTCAAAAACTATTGTAACCATCAGAACAGCCTAATTAGCACATTATTGACACTAATTGAAAGGGCATATACTAATTAACAACCGATTTATTTCCAGTGGTCTCATCAATGATGGTGAAGACGAGTATTACATCGAACCAGAAAAAAACCATAAGGTAACTCGTTTACAGCAAATAACGGAAGGGGAGAGGGGGGGAGACTGGAGGTATCCTGCTTCGTGAAACCTTCTGAGTCTAAAATACGCGACTGTATTTCTCAACCCATTTTCAGACAAGACCACAAAGTGTTATCATTTTCAATTTGTACACGGCTGGTCCTAACGATCTCAATTACGAATGGATTCCGTCAAGGTTCTTTGGGTATAAATATTCGAGCACGGCTCCAAGCTGTCTGACTCCTTAACTGTTTATACAAAATCCATAACTTCTCTAGTGTGAAATCGCACTGGAAAACAGTGAAGACCATTCATATATATTTTAAAATATGTTAACTAAATAAACCTTTAAAAATTTATTGTAACACAAAAGAATATTGCATAATAATAAACGGTTAGAATACTATTTATGTTAGTTATGCAATACTTTCGAGTGGGATACCGTGGAACACGCCACGCGTCACCTGTATTTTCCGTATACACACGAGCTTTAGGCGAGTATGTATACGAGGGAAATACAAGTGACAAGTGGGATTTTACACGGTATCCCACGAGAAAATATTGTATAACTGATTAATTTTATGCCATGCCTAAATCTTTGGAAAAATTAGGAAAAGTCTTCCGTAAAGCTCGAAAATTTTCTTAAAACTTCGGAAACGGTTCAAAACAGTTTTTTATGAGTTTTTGTACTTTTCAAAAATTTTCGGAAAATCTTCAGAATCTTCGTAAGGGTTCCAAAATTAGCGGAAATATTCCCTTAAGATCGGAAACGTTCGCAAGAAAAAGACTGGAAAATTAAAAGTTTTATTGCACGCAATAATGACAGGAAGGTCGAGTGAATACTACTCGTTGCATACCGTAGAATATGCAAAGGCAATCCTGACCTCTGATTGGCTGTGTTTTTCAAGTCGTGGCATAAAAACTATTAGCCATTACTTTTGTAAGACAAAAAAATGGTTCATAAAGCTACAGTGATAAGATAAACCTTCAAGGTAATTTGATTCTTGTTTCAAATAAACCAATGTGTTTACAGCGCGACACATCAGATTTAAAGTATTTAAAAAGTTTCTGCATAGTTTGCGGTTATGACAACCAATCAGAAAGCCCAGTGGCAAACAAGATTACTTCCGTTACAGACGCCTCGCAATGAGTTTTTTGGTTGATATAAAAGAAATACTGGTATAAATGAAGGAAATGCTTGCATCATCTTGCTAAGAACACAGCCTGTGAATATTTGGTTACTCAACTGCAGAATACGTCCACCCCAATATCTCTTGCCCGGAACGAGTAAATTCATCGAACATAAATAAAGATTTCCAGATTTGCAAACGATAATAATCGCGTTGGAAAATAGTATCATTACGGGTTGCCGATGAATATAAGAACGAAAACAGGGAAATGATAATCTTCTTCCAATTTTAAAGTATCCTGTCGACACGCGGAACTCTATGCTATTGCTGGTCCGACATATTCATCGCTTAACAAAACGCCACAACGCAATGGTTTCACAAACAGCAGTTTTATTTTTACATAATATGAAAGTAAAAATACGTACTTCCATGTACGAACACGGCACCTCACAATTGACCTCACTACGTTAAAAAACAAAACCTATTTCAGTGCGTTTCAAACTCACTCTCCACAGGGCCGTAGCAGTTTTTCCCCAGCAAATGTGTCAAATGTATCAAGCTCAAAAAATTACTACAAATTTGAGAAAAACTTGTCATACTTTACTAGTTTTTTTTCAAATGGCGTTTAAAACCCAGAAAACACGTTTTTAGACAAACTAACTTTCAAAATTTCCCGGGCGAGCATGCCCCGGACCCCCTTAAAAGGCTCGCACCTTTGGCTCTTGGCGGTGCCCCCCCTCCCCCAGTTTTCCAAGGCTTGCTACGGCCATGATCCAAGAAAGAGAGTTACTACTGACACGGCGGCTTCACAAGCCAAAAGCTATAATATATTTTACCGGTGCCGACCAGTTGTTTACCACTTTTGTTTGGAATCGGATATGTTTAAGACAAAGATTGATTTTTGTATTTTTTTGAAGATATCTTTTCATTGGCATTTGAAACACGATTATACTAATTTGAGAATCTAGTAAAGGTTTTATCTTACATTATTGACTAGTGTATGATGGAATTACGAGTTGCGGGGGTTTCTTGAATAGGATTAGAAATGTTCAGCATTTGTCGATTTTACTGAACAATATTTTTACAAGCGAAGTGCGTTAGTTGGATAATGGACAGCTACATCTCTGTAACAAGCCCAAAACGTGCCACATGTCGAGTACAGAGATTTCTTCGAAAAATAAGAGAAAGCCCAAGCTCTCGTTTACACTGCACTGGATAGCATTTCGTGCCGAGCCATAAACGTTGTAAGTTATAGTGTAAACAGGAATAGATTGCGCTGCACAAAAACCTTTCGGGCTCAAAACAGCACGGAAAGTGAGTGATCATTCAAAGTCCAAAGAGAAGTCCTATCTGCCATGGTTTTTACAACAGCGCGAAAGCATTCCCGCCCCTGCAGTCAGTTTGCTAACCGTGCTAGGCGTCTGTAGCGGAAATTATCTTGTTTGCCACCTGGTTTTCTGATTGGCTGTCGTAACCGCTAACTTTGCAGAAACTTTCTTATTACTTTAAATCTGGCCACGGTTTGGCGTGTCGCGCTGTAATTTTGCTTTCACTTTGCTGGGAAAAAGCGAAAAAAGGGACAATAGGGCTGTTTATACTAAAAATAGACGCAACTCACCCATACGAATACAGTTTACGTCCAATGTAAACCGCTCTTTAGACATTAACAACAATACAAACCCAACTCAGTATAAACCGTGACTACGCCAAAATCTACCCAGCCAAAAACGACCAGCACGACTTCTCAAGTGACAAATGCGGTAAATAACTGAAACCATTTATTCAATATTATTTTAATAATACAAATAAATTATACATTTCTTGTAGAATTGAAAAACCCCTAGCTTTTGCTTTTCCTTAAAACAATGTTTGTTTGTGGGATACTGCATTTGAAATCTCTTCCTTAACCATCTTTCCTCCCAATCCTCAAAAATTTTTAAGTTGAATCCTTATTCAACTGCGGTTTTGTGCCCATGACACAAAATATTAATGGTTGGTATAGTGGCAGAATAGATGACGAAGTTAAAGCTGCCTGTGAAAGTTAAAACGTTATTTTGTTGAAGCAAGTTTACGATTAGGTTAATTCTGATTACTTGTCTTTAAACGAAAGAATTGTGCAGTTGAAACTCATGTTTTCATTTTTTCTATCTGTTAGGAGTTTCTGATGACGCAGCCAAGTACACAAGAGAAGAGCAGAAGGGTACCTCATTCGATCACAGCTCAAGCAATATTCACAGGGTAGGGAATCGGAAATTTTTCGAATTATAAATGGTAATCTTTTAGTTGAGGCAAGTTTCACCAACAACATGTGATATATTGTGCATTGAAGTAGGTAGGGATTTTCGAGTGTTTCAAAGACTACGCTTCAACTAAAAAGTAAAAAAAGGGACTATTTTAATTCCAAAGGGTTGGTTGTCTACAAATTTAAAGGTCAGCTTTTCTGGTCTGTAATGGAGGCGTTACTAAAACTTGGAACGGGGAACAAGGAACAAGGAACGGTCAGTATGAGTCAAGGAATGGTCAATATTTAAAATAATTGTTCCTATCCCCCCAGCCTTTAAAGAATTCGTAGATTCCCGCACCTCCAAAATCATATTAACTGTTTCCCGAATCATATTGAACGTTCCCAGTTCCCGGTTTTAGTAACGTCCTCTGCAATGGTTTGACCGGTCTTTCAGAAAGCAACAGCATTTACAATAGGCTTATATAATTCCTTTGCCTGTGTGTGACGATAGTGCTGTAAGCGCGGAGCCTGATACGGTAGTGATTCAAAAAAAATTGAAAGAGTTTCACACATTGCGATCGTTTTTTGAATGGAGGATATTGTTCAAAAGACGACAAGGATTGGTAAAATTGTAATTGGAGTTCAACGGTTTAACATTGCTGTTTGTTATGTGTCTTGATAATTGTAAGTCTGTAAGTTTGGATACAGCTATAACTGAAATTAGTTTACAAGTTAAGGAATAAAATATTTTAGTTATGGCAACTCTCTACCGGATGTTTTTGGTCGACTAAACTGTAAAATCATAGTCAACATGAAAAAAGACCGAGTTCATTCAAGTTTTCGAAGCCATTTTTTGAGTACAAAAGGTTTGCTGAAGTTTGTAGTTTCAGCTGAAAAACGATGCCGAGTATTGTTGTTAAACTTTAAATCGGAAAAATAAATAATATTCATTGTTCAACAATTCAAAGATGTTCGCTTTAGGACTTTTCAAAACTCTCTTTCTAAAGCTGAACCAAAAGTTGCCTGAAACATCTTAGCCAGGCGTTGCCCAAATAGCGTTTTGGCATGTTTGGGAAAAGCAATAAAGTACAGGGTCTGGTTGTACGAAGAGTGGATAACTATATCCAGTGGCTAAATCCCTATCCAGCGGATAAAATTGGTGCGTTCTTGATTTTGATTGGATAACGAGCAAATGTTATCCACTGAATAGGGACTTATCCGAGCCCTGAATAAAACCGCCAATTGTATCAGCTCAAGTCGTCTGGAGCAGTAGAGGACATTCAGGTTTTTGTTAACTGATCATTGAACTTTATACGCGCGCGTCAACTGTTGAGTATTGGTTGTCTTTAATGAAAAATTGTTGTTGAATCATAAAATGAATAAACTACTTCCGTGGTATGCTGTATTAAGTTCATGCAGTTTCTCGGTTTCAAATTATCCTCAAAGTCTCTCGTTTGGCCTCGACTAAGTGATCTCAATCTCTTCAAAATTATTTCATTTCTCGCATGTGTTTTACTTAACGTTTTAAATGTTAAACGTTTTAACCTTTCCCGCTCAGAACAAATCGTTACTGAATTTTTACCGCCCTTTAAAATGATATATTGTAATTGTTTCTTATAATCGAGCGTTGTGGCTATTATTGTACTGTATTATGATGGCAATGTAATCATTATCATCATAACCATCATCATCATCATCTTCATCATTGTCATCATCATTATCATCATCATTATCATCATCACTATAACAATCATATCCATCATCATCAAACCCATAATCACCATCACAATCGCCATCTGTTATTATAACTGTTGTTATCATCATTGTTACCATGATCGCGACCACCATCACCAGCTTCATCACCAATTGTCATCATCTTCTTCATTACAACTTTCATCAGTATTAACAACATCATTATCGCCTTTGTCACCATCACCATCATATTATCATCAACATCTCTATCACCAACACTGAAGATGATGGTGACGATAATGGCTACAGTAATGTAGTAATAAAGACGCATGGTTTTTGGTAGCTGTTATTGTCGCGCCGCATCCATCAAAGAAAAAAAATAAGTGTAAAAGTTCAAGTACGTAATTAGTTTTCTTTACATGCACTGAAAGACTAATTCATAGATTCAGATTTATTTTTGCCGACTGAGTTCATCTTATTCTAAAATCGCTTTCAGTTACGTCGAGATATCGATGACTTCTACAGGAAGTATTTTGCAACTCAGGAAACACGATACAACGAAGTCATGATGGTCGTCGATCACGAAATGGTGAGGAATTGAAGTGCCTTCAAGCAAGCAAAATTTAGATAAATAGATCGCTTTCATAATACGCCTCAGTGGCAGTGAATGAAAACTTAAGTCGAGGTCAGTAGGGCCAAAATACAACTAATGCATGAGAATTTGGAACTTGACCTCGACTTGAAGTTATTGCAAGTGGTCACTGGAGCAATTTATGAAGGTAGTGCATTGCTGTGGCATATGTCGAATGGATATAGTTTCGGAAGTAAGCTCATTTTTCTTTTGATTAATTTTTCAGTATATGGGTTATAAAAACGACACAAAGACCGTTACTGATCGTGTCATCGTGATGACGAACGCCATCGATGCGGTAAGAGAATTAACTTTCTCCTTTCTGTTTTCCTGCTAGGTTTATTGGTGTCTGTGTTTGTGCGTTTACGTGTGTGTGTGTGTGTATATGTGTTTGTATAAGGGTACTTGAACGTGTATATTTATGTGAATGATCATGATCATGCGTGTACACGTGTTTGGGGATTGACCCCGGGCCAGTCAGGCAAGGGATATTGAAACAAAAACCTCCATGTTGGGAATCAGAGATCTTATCAACTTTGCATGCACTGTATTTTAACCCTAAAAAAAAGCAAAATCCTTTCCCGAGCCAAGTGGCTCATAAGGCCGGCGCTTATCTCCGGTTTCCCTAGTGTTAAGCGGATGAGAGTC
>JAOBYE010719745.1:0-10617 GCA_025403585.1 Parazoanthus swiftii
TCCAAAAAGGCTCTGAGATACATAGTTATTCAACCAGAAATGCTAGCAGTTATAGACCGCACAAGAGTAGAACAAATTTTAGGAGGTTCACAATTTCTTGTCAAGGCCCATCGTTATGGAATGCTCTTCCACCAGACCTCAAAAGTAAATCATCCTACAACTCTTTTAAAATTAATCTAAAAAAGTACTTGATTAATGCAGACTGAATGAGCACATATGCATGCATGTGGATATACATACATGTTTATTCATTTAGTTTCCTATACTAATTACTATATTTATTTATATGCATACAAATACACAAAAATGAGTTCAATTCTCTTTTGAGTTTAAGATTTAGATTTATTTATTTAATTATTATTATTATTATTTTTTGTTTTCTTTGTTTTGTTTTGTTTTTCTCTCTTGATTATGCAGATCTATTTTATTCTTGTCTACATTAAAAGGCAGCCTAAAAAATGATCAGCCAAGTGGTTTCTTTTTAGACTGCCTTGCCCTAGGTAAGCATAAATTATTGGATAAACAATCACTAATGTAATTATATTATTGAAAATGTAATTCCGTAAAGATTATATACTATAAAGATGTAATTTCTCTGTATGAAAAGGTTGAAGAAAAGATTGATTCAACAGAGTTCACCATGCGATTTCCACAAAGATGAAACAAATCGACTATTTTCCAATAGGATGTTTCCCCGTATTTAAACTACGGTGCGATTTTAGTAAAACGGAGCCGGGAAAACGTTATTTTAAAAGGGTGAAGCGTTATACCAAATAAACTGTTTGGCTCAGATGTTTTATATTTAATAATCAAACAGACGCTGCACCACAGAACAATGGATTTTGATAGATATTGTCAGCGGTCTCTCTGTTGCGAATAAATGAGACTGCTCTCCCGCAACATCATACTCTGAGATGACTACAGCGCCGTTAACATCGCTATTCTCAGCACTAAACGATCCCAAGAATGTCACCAAAGAAATCTTCGGTTCAACATCCGACTCTTCCTGGGCAAGTTTCTTCCGAAGTTCCATCCCATCCTCCTGCTGAAGCTCGAGCAGCTGCTAAAAAAACATTCTATTGGTCCAGCTATTTCTTTACCGCAAGACCCAGTTGCAACTCCAGCTGCAACTTGCCCCGAGGTATTCCCTCTTACGTTCAGGTCTCTCAGCTTTCATTTCCGATATGTTTGGCGCTATCTTTTGCAGTGAATAACTTCTGAGACTAGTTGCTTTCAGAGGACTTGGGACTACCTGCGGCGATATACTCTGTCAGAAATAAAAGCTTCATTCTGCTTAACCCAGAAAACTGGGACATTGTAAACGTATTGGACATCCACGATAAAATCGATGCCAAACACCAAATCGAAGATTTTCTCTCGATGTGCATGTCTTAGCGGACTATTATGGAGTCAATGGACACAAAGTACGAGAAAGCTGTTGTTCGAGCTATCCTTGCTACGAGTTCTACTAGTGTGGAACTGTATGATTTAGGCTTGAAACCTAATGCTGCAATCAGGAACTTGAAAAGAGTCGTAGAGGTTTCGGAAGAAGTGGAGAATGCCGTAACAGCGGTAAAGGACATAATAGGAACGAAATGTTAAACGGGAGGATGAAATTGAAGTTAAAAGAGATTGTACTGGCAACAGGTATATTCAAACCATCGAAGAAAAGACCACAGCATGCACTGAAAGTCTCGACAGTCAGCAACAATGCCTTGAAAGTACGATAAGTAATCGAAACAGAAATTTAATGCTGCAGCTGGAAAAAAAAGAAATGCATTTAATAAATGATACTGATTGAAGAGAAGGAAATCAGGTGTAGGTGCTAAGAGAAAACTGGATGAAGCTGGATATTTCTTTTCAAGTGCTCAGTAGTCAGTGCTATCTAGTACCGCCAAGTTCTGCTACGCTTATGGCCGAGAGTTAGAACTTTCAACTGGTGGCAATACACCGAAACTGGCTTCGTGCCCAGCTTTGGCTTTCGAGGATTCTCGAAAGCGAAAGGCAGAAGAAAGATGCTCGTGGTTTTGGCCAAAAGCTGCCAGTATGGCCGCAAAACAGTCAAAGGTCGAGGACTTGGACGTTTGCATCCAAATCAGTTATGTTCTGGAAGGCAGATTCTTCTTTGACTACGAAACGGGGATGCAACCTATCTTTGAGCATTCGCACAGGTGCTGCCGCAAAAGGTTTGAAGATCATAGCAGTTTCAAAACAATACCGTTTCAATAGTGGGCTGGTGGAAAGCAGCGATCTAGGACGATAAAAGCTACTTTATCCAGACAAGACTGAGGTGAAGCGTAATTTTGCAGTGGACAACACTGAGTTCTCATTAAGAAAATACAAAGAAGAACTTGGCAAGCCCTATTCACGCACAATTTTCTATGTGTGTAGCAACATCGACTACATAAGTTATATAACTGATGCCTTTGTCCACACGGATTCTGATGAGTTTGATGAGACATTATCACTGTCAACAATCGAAGAAGTCTTCAACAAGTACGATGGGCACTATTATTACACGTGGACAGGTAAAGGTGTTTTGCATTGAGCATTGTGGTAATATTTCTTAAGTATTTCTCCAAATGCAGTCTCGGATATCTGGTCACGCAATTGAAGCCCAAAATAACATATTTATTCTCGCTTGTATTGGGAGACTGGCAGGGAGTTTACACCACGAGAAAACAAACTTGAAAAACTTTGTAGGATCGGGCGGGAAAAAACAAAGTCCAGGATTTACAAAACTGTTAGAGAGAGCTTTGTTTTGATACCAAACTTGTTATACACAAGATTTACAATACATACAGCAGAAGAACAGCAGAGTGAAGGATGCATGTATAATTATCCACAATTTTGTAATCAAATTGTGATCACCTATTTGTATGAAGAGAGTTCACATTAGTCCAATACCGGTAATAAAATAAGTATTAACTCATTAAGTCACTCATTAAGTCATTTTGGAAAACAGGATATTTGGTATTTCTGTTTTTGTTGAGCAATTTCAGTTTATTATTTAGTTTGTAATGATTTATTGAGTTCGTATTTCTCGGCAACTTAACAAGATTTGTTTTCCAAATGATGTTAATGTATGCACCGAGAATGGCTGCGCCGAGAATGGCTGCCACGTCTTTTTACTCCGTTTTAATTACAATGTTTTTAGTGTTTCACCTGCTCATCTTGTCAAGAAATCGCTGTGATTCAACACACGATGATGCTACTGGTTTGTTTGCTAAGCAAAATTGTAATCTGATCGTCAACAGAAGGAAATTTTATCGAGTCTCTGCTTTTCATCTGCCCCATCTGCGTCTGGCAAAAACACGGCAAGATTTGTCTTTACCTTCCAACTTCGCCCAAGGATATAACGATCGCAATCGATGTGGAAATTCAACCTGGGCCATGTGCTGAACTCAAACATTCTAAGAAACCAGTGGCTGAAACTGGTTTGCCTGCTTGATACTGCGACTCTTCGTGTTTAAATTTTCCCGACAAGAAGAACATTAATTATTCTCGACAACAACTCTTCAACTACCGACTACGTTTTTCAGTATCTCAAAAACTCCATATGTCTCTGAAACACCTTGGAATTATCAAGACTCGCCGAGTACGCGCTAGTAAGTCGACGAAACGTAGATCTGGTAGGATACCGGAGTGACACGGCACTAGAAGGATTTCGATTTCAACAAGAAGTGCATTTGCATATTATACTGGAATGCGTGGAGGCCTCAGGCAAACTGTAAACAAAAATAATCTGATCTACGTCAAGGCAAACTCAAGCCCAAGTCGCAATCTGATTGAGTCTGGTAATAGCTGCCATAAACGTCGTTCTTTTGGACTGTTAAACGGCCGTTCTGTGTGCAACAAGACTCACGCAATCAAGGATTATGTGGTGGAAAATTATTTTGACATCCTTTCTATCACTGAGACTTGACTTCGCTCAGATCCGGACTTGAATATGTACAATTGGCGACCTCACCCCAAAAGGGTATTCGTTACACCATACTGCCCGAATTGAGAACAGAGGTGGTGGTGTTAGCCTTCTATACAAGAATTCTTTGAAAGTCCGGGCTGAGCCTGTGGAATATTTCTCTCATTTCAAATCCTTTGAAGTCACTGGATTGCAAATTTGAATGCAGTCAGGAATGGCAGTCAATCTTGTCGTATATCGCCCTCCTACTTCAGCCGCAAATCAATTTTCATTGGAATATTTCATGGATGAACTTGGTTTACTTTTGGAGAACTACTCAACTCAACTACTGCACCAAACCCGGTTCTTAATATGTTTAGTAAGTTTATTTCTGCGAAACGTTGCTATTAATTCATTATAGTGTGCTGTCAAGTCTGTGTAAGTTGGTTTTCTTTCTGAAAATGACCTAGTCTGTTTTCTTCGACTCAAGTTACAGAAAGCTGATGACAGGCAGAGAAAGCAAAGGCCAGGCAGATTTCAGCTTAGCATTAAATAGCTTGCAATTTAAGTTAATGACTCTAACTGAAGAGGCCCATATGTTAACTAAAAGCATCGCTAAAGTGGTTGCAGAAGGAAATAACCTCGAAATGCTGTATCAAAACCAGCATCGACTGACTTTTCCTCCCTCAGCTTGTGCTCCAACACCAGTTTCGGTATGCCCAACTTAAAAGGAAGATGTAATTCGTCCTGAGTTCCTTGTTACCTTGACAAAAACCCTACTCGGGGCAGCTATCCTAACTTCTCCTGTGACCGCATACGAGGAAAATCAAGAACTTCCCGGCGCTGCTTTTGACAACATTAGCGATGTGGAACGGTTTTTATGGACAGAAGTGGGCTGGTAAAAGACAACTTGCTCCTCTTGCATGAACTTCTGCGTGCTGGTAATGCACGAACTTCTTACAAAGAAAGAACTTCGGTAGCGAAGTATCTACGGAGGGACGTTGAAGCCGAAGCTGGAACCTGCGCAGGTAGAGATCATTGAATGGTCGTACAATTGGTATTTTAATTCCGTAGGGTTTCACCAGCATAGGAGCCGTGGAGAAAATGTGTGAAGGCGATGAACATGCACCTTTGCAAATACGCAAAGCACATGTAGCACGTCATTCATTAACACACTGGGGACTGGGGATCGCGTGCCCCGTGGTGGAAGTGGCAGATTTGGCAAGCTGGAGAATATGTAGGGGGTCTCGAGAAGAGAGTTGCAGAGCTATAAGAAAAGCAAGATCTTAGCATATCCCTTTTGCAAAGAAATGCAGTTAACGTACCGCAAACCTCGCGCCAGCTAAATGTAAATGAAGAACAACTGCCTCCCGAGCCAACGCTAGAATATTCAATTGTCATTACAGACGAGTTGCTTGAATTTTGTCTGGGTCTTAGGTCCAAATGTGGTAGCATTGGGCACTTTGCAGCCACGCCGGGCTGCTCATAACACATACAAATGAGGAACTAAAGGAAAAAATTGTAATCGTAAGAGGAAAGGTAAGAGTAGATAGGCGACAACTGAAAATGGTGAGAAAGCTCACCTTTTCACTATCTGACATTCCTGTAGCCCAACGGAATGAAATTTAGCAAAAAAAAAATGCATCCATGCTATTGACGATAATTTGCGTTGGTCCGACAGCAAAGATCGCAAGGTGCCCGGAAAGTTTGTTCATAGATATCAGAAAACGTAACAGTTTTATGTTTTAGAGCACATTGAAATACCTGTACATTTCTTTTGTCCCCCGCTTTATTCAAGGTAATACTAAGTAGCTTTAACTTTTTGTTATGTAGTTTTAATGTTTTGGAAGTTATTGTGTTCACGTTCAATTTACACTGTTGCAGGTTGGTTTTGTTTTCGATTTTTAAACTTAATTTTTTTAAAAAACAACACACAGGATAACTTACAAGATAAGGAATCGGAACTCTTACTGTTATTTTACTGTATCTGAGCTAGAGTCTAGCGACAGGGGAATCGATGTGTTTTGTAACAATATAAATCATGCATTCGCAGTTTTTATTGTCTATAATATCAATACAGCAAAGTGTGCAAATTTATAAAACATGGTTTATAAAAATAATATCAGATCACATGGTTGAATGTACAATGTTTTTCTTAATATGTCTGCATGTGCGGAGCGCCTGATAATTCAGCGGCTCGACCTCCCGTCCAGAAAACCTTCAACAAAGCTGTCTTTGACTTGAAATCTTCAGCACTCAGGTCTAAATTTTGTAACACAAAACAGCGCGAGATGACTGTGTAGTGTCAATCATTTCAGGGCTTTTCTCGATAACTCTTAGTCTGTTTGTCAACTCAAAATAAAAATCTAAGTGCGGAAAAATTAACGGTGTTTGTGTTTGCTTTGTTTTTCTATTTCCTTCATCCTCATAGCAGTTGCATTGCACTGTAGTTCTAAGTTCTAAATTTTAAAACTAGATGTCATGTTTTGGGTTTCAAATTCAGCAAATATCTTGAAGCGGATTTAAATTTACAGCACTCAGTGAAAACCACAACCAGTTTGTATGGCACATATGGCAACTTACTGTTTGCAATGCAGTCAAATGTATTATCGTTTTCAAGACATTCTTAAAAAAACAGTTCCTGATTTATTGAGCATTGCATGAGCGAGTTTTTTGAGCTTTCTGTATTGAGGTATTTCAACAACGAAAAGCCAGATCTTACTCAGGACCTTTTTCAGCTTTGCTCAGCAGTTGGAGTATAGTATGTCCGTAGGTACGCTAGGTAGAAATATTTCTTCAAGATCTTTCGACTTTTTAGAAAGCATGCCACATCAGCTTTTTTTAAGTGTTAAATAGATTTAGCATGGCATTTTACTTTGATTTAGCGCAAATAGCAAACACTGCGTAAAATAGTATTTCACGTTTGCCCACTTCCGATTTTTGCAAGAGATTTTGATTTGTTGATAGATTTGATTATCGGGGCGGTTCGGTGCCGCCTGTCTGGAAATGTACAAGCCTGCCCGGACTTGTTTTAGAAAATCATTGACATTCATGTGCCACGTCACATTGGCATAAACATGAACATGTTTACGAAGCGACTGCGTTTTGTTGCTTCATTTTCAACTGAAAGAGCTTTGTTTAGCAAAAGGGAAAAGTGATTCTGAAGAGGCAGAATGTAATTAACATACTATAGGCGAATTCTTGTTCAGTAGTACACCAACAGCAATCACGTAAGCGCATTTAAAAAGTTCATGTTTCTGCCAAATTCTGGCATTAGAATTCTCGACGTGTGAGATTTGCATACGGAATCTAAGTTGTGTGAAAATTGACAGATGTACTTGAAACAGATTACCGTGGTGTCGGGAATAGTTGAATTCCGTTCTTATATGTTAGAAATCTACTTCACTAGGTGAGAAAACCATATTAAAATGAATTTTCAAGTGAAAGCAAACGTTGACCTTTTTGTGACCTGGTTAACCGAATGTTCTTGTACAAGTACAAAGACAAAGTAAACCGTTGTTCAAAATTTAAGTCAAAAGCGAAATATTTTGAGTGGTATTCCGTTTTACTACGTTATTGTTAATAAAAATTAAATTCTAGACGTATTTGCGAAAAAAAGTCGTCAAACGCCACCTTCTGATTTCTTCATTGACAGGCCTGTCATTGGTCCATTGATTCAGTGACTCTTTACTGCAGTTGTATATTATAAAGATAGGTACAATGGTTTACAGCAGATCCCTTACGCGATAGCGACTGATGAGCTGCACCATGACAAAGCAAGTGTGCACATGTGCAATGCCAATCTCATCAAAGCTGTCAGTAAACAACTGTCACTTCGCCGAGTTAATTGCTTTAGTGATGGAGCATGTAGGCAGTTTAACAGCAAATACAACTTGGCTACTGTCATTTACCACCCCGATGATTTTAGAAGTGACGCAACCTGGAACGTTTTTGAAACTGCTTATGGAAAGGGAAGTAGATGCTCTGGGGGATCAGTAAAGCATGCTCTATGGCTAGCTATTCTACAGAACCGTGCTGTTAACATGGGTGAGAAATTTGCAAGAGTGGCTGAAGAGGAGTGCAAGAATGTAAACATCCTCTTCGTTCCAAAGAGTCAAGGCGTTTGCAGCAATTTAAAAGCTGACAAGACAACTACCGCAATAATTCCCAGAGGCTTCGCTGAGAAATTGCAGCCATTGGACATTTCTGTAAATCGCTCATTTAAAAACCATGTACATGTATGCGAGGAATGGGAGAAGTGGATATCCAAGGGCATTCACACCATCACAGAAACTGGAAGGATGAGGAAGGCCACACATACGGAAGTATGCAACTGGGATGTTCGTGCTTAGACGTCGGTAAAGTTACATCAACTACAAATGGTTTCAGAAAGGCAGGGATAAGGAATGTTCCAGTTGACGATGGAGTAAGTGAAGCGAAAATTAGTGGAGATAAGAAACAGAATCGAACATTCTTGATCCTGAACTCAACACCTAATTTATTTGACTGTTCAATAGTGACATCGAAGATAATGACTTTAATGGATTTAAGTTGAGTTTGAAGAGTGATGGGGAACAAGAAATTACTGCAGCTATATTTATTGTAAATTGGGTTATTATAAACATTTATATTTTTGATAAATATTTTTAAAAGCTTTTTCAATATGATAAATGCAGTTATGTTGTACTGGCTGCTGTACTTTTTCCTAACATTTTTTCAAAGCTATGATATTTTAACTTTTTAGTTGCAAAATAATTTTGAAAAGCCCCTTTTCTTTTCACATTAAAAATACTGTTGTTGGAAGTTGCTTTTTCTGTCTCGTTCCCTTTTATCTATACCTTACCCTGCCCCGTTTTGCACTTGCCCCAGCCCCTCTTCAACCTAACAAAATCGGCGCTGAACGATTGCAAGCACCATGCAACACTAAATTGCAGCTAAGCAAAGTCGAAAACATCACTAAATTGGATCTTAAACTTGTCTACTAAAAGTGAGGAGATCGTGGATAGAGGAGTACTTTTTCCATTTAATTGACAACTAAATAACGTGGAAATTTTATGCTTTTTTACATGAAATAGCGAGTAGAGCATTTTAAAGCATTTTTAAATCGCTTCCAATTCGTAAGTTTTTAAACTGTTTTGCATACTTTCTTTTGTTTTCGGATGCGGGTAATCTGATTAATTTTTCTTCTTGTGGAAAAAAAAAGAGTGGTGCAGGAAATCTGCTGTGCGGGTAATCGCCAAAACCTACGGTACTAAAGAGATGTCACCCAGGTGGGATATTTGCCAAGCAATTCCATTAACTCACTCTGTGCATTTTGTTTGTAAATCCTCAAAGAATGCACATGCAGTTTTGGTAGCACAGAACTCACAGTTTACTATGCAAGGGACTGGCACAACAGCAAGCAAAGTGTCCAAGAACTCTGCACAACATTTAGCCAGACAAGCCACAAAACAGAAGGGTGCAAAATCAAATGCTGTTGATGATGATGACAGAGAGTATCGCAGCCTGAATCATGGTCTGCAACAACCCTTCACCGACAAGCTCACAACATCAGTTTCATTCACCCTTCCTCATTACCAGGAGAAGCTTGTGACAGCTTTATTGAGTGGTGCAGTTGATTTTACAGGGGGGAAGTTTGATAGGCGGGGAAGATCTTAAAACCCTCATTGGTGGGAACACAGTTGACAGAGGAGAGTTGGCTAACTAACTCTGTCATCGATAATTATCTAAATCACATTGCATCAAGCTGCACAGATAAACAAGTTCAAGTGGTCTCTTGGGAGCATTCTGAGAAAACTTACGTCAATAAACTTGCCCAACAGCTACAAAATCAAGGAAGGTGCATGGATAAGCAAGACATAACACTTGTGCCTCATAATCCTTTAAAGAGCCAGCACTGGTCCCTCCTCTACGTTATTCCCAAATCTAAGCAGATTATCCTGCTTGACAGTGCAGCTGAGACTTTGTAAATACTCTTAAAGGCAGTGGATAAAATGGTCAAGATTTTTGGCCAACACACCATGCTTCACCAACCTCCAAGACTGAGGCCACTACACCAACGTACAGTTTGAAATTCCACAGGAGCACAACACATACATGTACAACGGTGGAGTGTACATCTGCTTGTACAGTGTACATTGTATGCCGAGATTCTCACACTGTCTGACTCTTAAGTGAAGGCAGAAAACATCCCACTTGTCCTGCAGTCTATGGTAGTACAGCTTAACAACAAGCAACTAACTGAGGCCATCTCCAGTCAGTGTAATTGAAGCAGAAAATTTCATATAACCAAGTTCTTCATTGGAAGAGCTCCGTCTGTTTATGACAATTACATCAGATTCAAGTTTCTTCCACCCAGTTTACACTGTAGGTGGGAAATTCAAATGGTCAGGGCGGGGTGCTATTGAAACAAGGCACATCAGTTGTGTGTTCTATGGCCCAGTGCAGTCACAAGGATGCAGCCCCTTCACAGTTCCAAAGCAGCAAGAAATCGAGCTTCTATACATACATGTGTAAGCACATACATGTGCAGTAATTACCAGATGAATGTGCGACAGTTTTGTAATGACCTGCATGCACTATAGAGAGCATTTGATTGCCCAGTACATTATTTAGTTATGTTTTATAAGCGGGAGGGACGAGGAGCTTGGTCTCACCCTGCAACCCCGGAGGTCAAGAAGGTATCCCACAAAGGCTCTAACAGACCTGGACTTTGC